>ML354782.1:0-47515 GCA_005239505.1 Nicotiana paniculata | reverse complement strand
ATCCTATATTACTTGTCGACCACGTACACTTGCGTGTGCATTGGGAAATCAACCAACAATAACACATGCAAGCAAGATTACAACTCCAATACCCATGAACTTTCTTGATAATTGCCTATCTTTTAGTTAGAATTCAAAATTAAGGGTAAGGGTGTAGAATCTTACCTCAAGGAGGAAGATCTAGTGTTTTCCTTGATAATCTTCAAAGATTTGTGTAAGAATTGAAGGATGATTTGGTGAAGATCACTTTCTCACTCTAGGGCTCCTTCTCCCACTCTAAAACATCGGGTTTTTTGCTAAAAAATGACCCATTGTGTGTATTTAATGAAGTTGGGTCAGGTTATAGTGATAAAAGAATGGATATTCCGAAGTTCCGGACCGGGCTACAGACCTGGCCTTGCCAGGCTAAAGCTTGGTCTTAACGTGTTACAGGCCTGGCCTCGCCAGGCTAAAGCCTGGTCTTAGCGTGCTACAAGACTGGCCTCGCCAGGCTAAAGCCTGGTCTTAGCGTGCTACAGGCCTGGCCTCGCCAAGATAAAGCCTGGTCTTAGCGTGCTACAGGCCTGGCCTCGCCAGGCTAAAGCCTGTTGTTACACTTGGCCTCAAAATACAATATATTGACCTACCTTGGCACCACCAAACCTTAAATTACTTTGTGAAATTTTCCGGGGCCTTACATTCTCCCCCGCTTAGTATCATTCATCCTCAAATGAGAAGTAAAGTGCGCCCCAAATGCTTAACATAACTTATCTGTTTTCTTACACAACTCAAACTCCCAAATTTTGACTAACTCGCAAACTTTTCAGAAATTTCGGCAGAGCTTCCTTTGTAATTTGGCCTATCCACCTGACAGAGAATCATCAAAACCACCCTAACATCACACCCCAACAACATATATATGATCAAATAACGTAACATAACACAAAACAACACCAACCGTGGCCTCATAAGCAACATAGAAGTAACTTCATAGAACACCTTTACATTGACTGAACAAATGATACAAAATTTATAGGTCGTAACTTCATAGAAACTACTACATGGCTATTCGAACAAATGAGGGTACTTATTTTCATCTCTTCCTCGGCTTCTCAAGTAGCCTCTTCAACTCGTTCGTTTCGCCATAACACTTTCATGGAAGGAATTTCTTTATTTCTCAACTTCTGGACTTGCCTATCAAGAATGACAACTGGAATCTCTTCATATGACATTTATTTATTAACCTCAATAGTATCTTCTGGCATGATAAGCGATCGATCCCCGATTACTTTCTTCAGCATAGACACATGAAATATCGGGTGCACTAACGACATCTCAGGTGGTAGCTCAAGCTTGTACGCCACCTGCCCAATTCTCTGGATGATTCTATATGTCCCGACATACCTCGGACTCAATTTCCCTTTCTTTCCAAACTGCATAATACCCTTCATGGGGGAGACCTTCAAAAACACCCAATCATCTTTGTTGAACTCTAACTCACTGCGACGAACATCCGAATAGGATTTTGACGACTCTGATCAGTTTTCAACCGTTCCTTTATGATCTTAACCTTTTCCATAGCTTGATGCACGAGGTCTGGTCCTACCAATTCAGCTTCTCCAACTTCGAACTGCCCAATAGGAGATCTACACCTCCTCTCATTTAATGTCTCGAATGGTTCCATCTGTATACTAGCATAAAAGCTGTTGTTATAAGAAAACTATATTGAGTGGTAAATTCATCTAAGCTTCCTTTGAAATCAAGAACACAAGCACGCAACATGTCCTGAAGCATCTGAATAGTCCGCTCTGCTTTCCCGTCGGTCTATAGATGGAAGGCTGTGTTAAGATTTACCTAAGTACCCAAATCTTGCTGAAATTTCTTCCAAAAATTAGCTGTGAATTGTGCCCGTCGATCGGAAATGATAAAAAGTGGAGTTCCATGCAACCTGACTATTTCCTTGATATAAAAATGATCATACTGTTCCGCTGTGTCGGTAGATTTAACTGGCAAGAAGTGTGTTGATTTCGTGAGCCAGTCCATAATTACTTAAATTGAGTCAAACTTGCGCTGGGTGCGCGGAAGTCCTACCACAAAGTTCACATTAATCATTTCCCACTTTCATATTGGATTTTTTTTTATGTTCTGAGCCAACCCACCGGGCCTTTGATGTTCGGCCTTTTCTTGCTGACAATTTGGACATTTTGTCCCAAGGTCTGCTATATTCCTCTTCATATCGTTCCACCAGTAGACTTCCTTGAGATCATGATACATTTTGTAGAACCTGGGTGTACAGAATACCTAGAAATGTGGGCTTCAACCATGATTCTTTCCCGAAGATCGTCTATATTTGGAACAAATAGTCGCCCTTGGTACCACAGTGTACCATCATGCATGCCAAGAGAAAAAATTGTAGTCTTATGTCTATGAATCCCCTCCTTCAACTGTACTAACAATAGATCGCCGAATTTCTTTTCTTTGACTTCCACAACAAGCGATGATTCAGCCTTATTTTGCACAATTACCCCTCCGTCACTAGAGTCTGCAAGAGAACTCCCAAACTAGCCAACCGACGAACCTCATTGGCCAATTAGCTTTTGATGTGCCTCCAAGTGAGCCAAACTACCCATAGATTTCCAGCTAAGAGCATCCGCCACAACATTGGCTTTTCCCGGGTGATATAGAATATCCATGTCGTAATCTTTGAGTAACTCCAACTATCTTCTCTTCCACAAATTCAATTCCTTCTATTTGAAAATATATTGAAGGCTCTTATGGTCCGTGACTATATCCACATGGACCCTATACCGAAAACGACGCCAAATCTTTAATGCAAATAACACTGCTGCAAGTTTTAAGTCATGTGCTGCATAGTTCTTTCCATGATTTCTGAGTTGCCTAGAGGCATAAACTATCACCTTAACATGTTGCATCATTCGTGGAACATCCTTATCACATTTCTCTTACATAAGACTTCCTAGGAATCAAGTTCTACAATAATTTCCCTGATATGATTACCATCCTCTATGAATATTCGCAACTTGTTGTTCCAAATTTTCAACAAAAGGCATTACTGGATGAGTTTTCTTATAGGACCTTCTGTTTCATGTGAATAACATCTGCTAGCTTGCGCACACACCCTGATAACATCAACCTGCACGACATTGTATCAAATGGAAGGTAACATTGTGTTCAGACCTTTCTTGGCCAACCTCTTTCCCCCTTATGTTCCTTATAGCATTTAAGAAACTGCTCTACTTCCCTTGTGAACATTCTTACGACACCTCTTTACTGTCAAACACCTCCCAAAACACATATCAACACCCTTTATATATATACAATTTAGGAAGAGTCGCTGGCCCGAACATGGCATTCTCTGAAACTTGAGATCCTCCTGAATTCCTCGTCATCGGCTTTTGATTTTTCCTCTTAAGTGTAAGACTTAGTCCACCTTATTCCATACTTGACGAGTAACTCACCTTATTCCCAGTATTGTAGTTGCCAATAGAGTTTCCTGGTATTGTAGTTTAAGAGCTACCATGTTAAACATGCATGTTCCATAACAAGTGTTCATCCTCTCTCAATCTATTTGGAACCTTTTCCTTTGCCCCTTTGGGTAGATTGTGTTGTCTTTCCCTTTTTGATCGCCCTTTGGCCTGGACAATATGCTGGTATCATATTTTCTTTCTAACTGGAACATTCATTCCCATTCCATTTTGCTCATAGTGCATAGTTGATAGACTTATTGTGCCACACACTTGTCTACCTCCCGTGAACTCGTAGTATCATTTGCCTGGTTTGTTGAGCTTATCATACCACCACTTCACTGCCAGTAGTCTCACTTTCCATTGTCATATATCCATATGTAGACATGAACTCGCTCTAGATCTTTTAGTTGATATTCAATGTCACCCATGTCGTTTCATTATGGTTAGTCCTTTATACATTCTATGAACACTAGTGCTCTAGGCGAGTCAACCATTCTGATACGAAATATTTTACGATAACCATGACCATCACAATTTATAGATTTCCCTCCCATTTCTTCTCGCCTCATTCTTCCTAATTAGGGAATATCTATGCACTCTTACGTATGTTATGTGGTTTTTTTCTCTAAGTTAGGAATTCATCCTGCTCATCTCTCGACACTTGTTGGGATATCTGGGGGAAAGTGTGTTCATCCGCGTATCACTTAACACTTCCTTGCTTGTAAGATTCTTAAGAGGCCCTCCATCAATTCCAAATTCACTCTTGGGTAATTATAGCATCACATTTATTTCTCCCACTCGTTCAGCCTTTCTAAAAGCCTTGAAACTTTAGTTAAATCGCAAATCCATGATTCTCCCATTCGAAAAACTCGCAACCTTTCACATTTGACCTATAGTACTTCCTTGGATTCCATTGTTCCTGGCCCTTTAACAAGTATAAAATCCCTTTAGAAACGTTACTCTTAGTTTGTAGGATCGTTAACCCTGTCATTTACATTTCCATGTATGAAGAATTTACCTTCCTTAACCTTCTACCTTCTTGGAGTACTAGTGTCTATCATTAGTATATCCTTTCAGAGAATCAAGTTACCCATGATCACTTTTCTAGACTACGCATGACTTCAACAAAATATTCAAACATCATAGCTACATGGTCTTACTCTTGTTTCATTGTATTTAAGTAGCCTCACTATGGTCCTTCCTTCCCCACTTGGGGTGAATGTCCCGAATTTCGACGCAAGTCTTGAATTTAGCAACTTGAAGGGCATATGTCTCGTGTCTCTTGTTTGACTATTTGGGAGATTTAAGCCGCCACGGTATTAATCCCATAAGTGTGCTACTCTTATCCGAACACACATGCTTGGGATTCTAATTCCTCATGTCAATATCCTTTAGGAGTGTAACACAACTTCGTACATTTCTGGATTCTTATAAAATTCATAGTACAAGGGTTTTGTCATTGTGGGTTCAATTGACTCTCCTTTCATAACTTCTTGTCTCCTGGGAGAGACTTACACTCCCATCATTAATCTCCTGGTCATGCCCTCCATATATCACATGCTTATATAACAAATTTTCTTTTACACCTCAGGATCAAATACATTCTTCCCACACTACCCACATGTGCGATTTAAGCTTAGGTCTCATTTATCAAGTCAATGTCTCTTTGGAGGTAGATAATCACTTTTGTCACTTTCCTCATATAAAGTATGCTCATGGTAGTCTGTTATAATCGTATATGTCCATATCATTCGTTCAGCATAATACATGTGCCATCTCCATAATATTTAGGCCTTTGCCCATTTGTCATGTCATATGGCAACATTACTTGGAATAGACAAAAGAGCGTTTAAACTTACCTTGAACCTTACCGCACGAGTTAGAAGACAATCTTATAATCAAGTTTTATCGCACGATCTAGAGTGTTTAAGAAAGGTAATATTCCTAAATGTCCATGTAGCCTCAAACTTATAGATATGGTCGACAACACACCGATAAGAAGGACCCTACTAGACATGGCTCCGAGACATCCTAGGACACTTTAAAACCTTAGGCTCTGGTACCAAGTTTGTCACGCTCCAAGACCGAGGAGCACGACCGGTGCTCAATCGAGTGAACCCGGCTGAGCAAGCCTGGTAGACACATTCTACCCGACTCACTTACGATCAAGAGAATATATGATTTCATCAATTAGACAATACAAGATCATATAAGTACATTACTAAGCCAATTAATTAGGTACCTCATTGTTAAGTTTTAAGGTACATATAACTTACGATTTTAGTGAAACGGAAATCCAAAGCACAACATAATTAATTGACCTTCCCAAAACACCCATATACAATCCACATCAATGTCTACAGAGCCTCTAAGTAGATACAAAAGAAAGTGCTACAAAGGTGCTGGCAACAAGGCCCCGACTATACCTCAAAATATGATAAGAAGGTGAACATGAGATACAAAAGATATAGGACCCCGAAATGATGTGGGGCTCACCAAGTCTGCTAGAAAGATGGCGTGCCACTATCTGCGATCAACATTGTTTGCTATGGAACCACCTACATCAATTTAAAGATGTAGCGCCCCCGGCAAAAGAGACGTTAGTACTGGCGAACAGTACTGGAATGTAAAGCTAAACACCAATCTTGATAGAAAAAATAATGAAACAAAGGGAAAGCAGTCATAATGTACAATAAGAGCTTCAAACAAATACAAAAACATCAAGTAAGGATCACATAGCTTCCGGTTCAGTTTCCATATTATTAGGTTGATAATCTTAGTGCCATGTGCCACAATCCATAATTCCACTGTGTTCCTACACGGAGGCCGATCTCCACCTGATCGGCTAGGTCATCTCATTTGAGACATCAACCATATCCACAATTTCAATCAATCAATCCAACACAATTACAACTATGTGTGCGACATAGTGTGCGATCACGGCCCGATCGGCTATGCTATCTCACTTGAGACATCGTCCTTTCAATTTGTCAACTCAATTCACATTTCCTTCCCATATTTCATTACATGGCACGAGTAGCCTCATTTATTAATTCGTTCTTGGAACTTGGCCGTATATTACACTTCAAATATTTCCCTTTTTATACATTCAATTAACAATATCATCCACGTCAATAAGTCCTATCATATAAGGCATTGCACACATAAAGGAAAAAGCTTGGAAAATCTTAATCACACGGAGGCTTTTCATACAAATTAGGTTAGCAATCTTTATTTGACTCTTGGAACGAATTCTTAACCTTTCACAACTCATATTCCTCATTTTAAACACATTCTCAAATAGCATGATGACACGGTAAACATTTAGAACAATTATTGAACATAAATCTTTCAACACAACATATTAAGGCAGCCAATTCTAGTATGATCAAGTTAGGAACTTACACCAAATACTTGAACACCAGGGGTTCGATTCTAAGAAGAAGAAGAGTTTAACTATACATACCTCAATTGATCTTCCTTAAACTCTACAATGTTCCGAAATTCTTAGAAACCTCAATCTATTTTGAAAATATAACAATTTGAAACAAAATTAGGAAGATGATCGTGATTCTAGCTCATTTGAGCATTCTATCAAACACTAGGTGCGCATTAAGTCTCTAAGGTCCTTTTATAGAGGATTTCATCAACCCACAACCCATCCTTCCCCATTTTTGGCTCAACAATGTTCCTCTACCCGTTGATAATACATGCAAGCAAGATAACAACTCCAATACCCATGAACTTTCTTGATAATTTCCCATCTTTTAGTTAGAATTCAAAATTAAGGGTTAGGGTGTAGAATCTTACCTCAAGGAGGAAGATCTAGTGTTTTCCTTGATAATCTTCAAAGATTTGTGTAAGAATTGAAGGATGATTTGGTGAAGATCACTTTCTCACTCTAGGGATCCTTCTCTCACCCTAAAGCATCAGTTTTTTTGCTAAAAAATGACCCATTGCGTGTATTTAATGAAGTTGGGTCGGGTTAGTGATAAAAGAATGGATACTCTGAAGTTCCGGACTGGGCTATAGACCTGGCCTTGCCAGGCTAAAGCCTGGTCTTAGCGTGCTATAGGCCTGGCCTAGCCAGGATAAAGCTTGGTCTTAGCGTGCTACAGGCCTAGCCTTGCCAGGCTAAAACCTGGTTTGGTCGAAAAATTTCAACTCACCAATACACCGTTCAACCCAAAAACTCTGAAAATACAATAATTAGTCTATCTTGGCACCACAAAACCTTAAATTACTTAGTGAAATTTTTCGGGGTCTTACAATATCGTACCCACAGGGACTTGCAATTAACTATCAACTAAATTACACCTAAATAATTAATCTATTCAAGAGAATCCTAAAGTATGAATACTTAACTCAAACTAATCTAGAGTAACAAACTAAGATATTAAAGGAACAAGTTCTGAAATTAGACACAAATTCAATGGGAGCTGATATTCTAGAGCTATAACTTAGCTAACAAATCCGTTGAGTCTTCCACTTAAATTGTCTAATTAATTTAGCTGGTTTATTAATTTACACTGTTAATATTACTCGTAGTATTCTCCCGAAGTACACTCACCTGCTCAAGCTAACCTAACACCTATATTCCTACAGAGTTAGGATTAATAAGAACTCATTAATAATTCCTGCATAATAACCAAGCAAGGCAATTAGGTATATCCATATCCTAACCGAAAATCCGTTTCCGATACTCATGTTCAAGAACTTGATTTACTCAATCTTATATGCAATCAAGAATTCCCTCTCTCGAGTTCAATCCTAGATTCGTAGATAGTATTCAATTGGTGATAAAACAATCAAATATTTAAGCGCAAGATTGAATAAATAAAGCAATATGATAAAATAATAAGAACAATTCAAGCTTCAAACTACAACGTTCATCTAGCACCCAAAACTCTAGAACTAATAAACTATAAAGTTAAAGGAAGAGAAGAGAAGAAAAACTGAGAATCCTTGCTCCCGAGTGTTCCGTGCGTGTATTTTTCTCTCAAAGTGGCGTCTTTGTAATGACCCGACCGGTCGTTTCTCTTCCTAGATCCCCGTTCCCCTAAATAAGACTTCTCGTATGTGCTTCTACTATTTTATGAAATGCAAGGATAGTTAATTCAATATTTGGAAGGGTTCGGGTTGAAATCTGAACACTTAGTTCCTTAGTTTGGCTTTAAATGAGCTAAGTTTGACTTTAGTCAACATTTTTAGTAAACGACCTCAGAATCAGGATTTGACATTTCCAATAGGTTCATATGGTAATTTTGTACTTGGCGTATGTTTGGATCAGTTTTTGGATGAACCTGCAGCGTTTCGACGCATAAAGTTGAATGTTGGCGCATTGAAGGTTTTAAAGTGCTTTAAATTTGGTTTGGAGTAGGTTTTGGTGTTATTGAGATCCTTTTGGAATTCCGAGCCTAGGAATAGTTCTGTAGGGTGATTTGTGACTTGCACGTGAAATTTGGCACCATTCCGAGTTGAATTGATAGGAATCGGACGCGCGAATGTGTTTTTAGAAGTTTTGAGTTTTCATGATTTGAGTCATGTGTTTTGGCATCCGATTCATGCTTTTAGATGTTATTTCAGTGTTTCAATCATGCAAGCAAGTTTGTATGATCTTTTTAGACTTGTGTGGACGTTTGGTGTGAAACCCCGAGGGCTCAGGTGAGTTTCAAGCGCGTTCGGAGGGTTGGGAAAGACTTTCATTTTCTGGTTTTTTTGCTGGTGTCTCAAGTATCGCAAATGCGAGGTTTTGTTTGCATTTTCGAGGTTTTGTTTGCATTTTCGAGGTTGGTTTGTCATATATTGATTCGTTTTTCATTGTTTTCATTGATGACATTTTGATCTACTTACGTAGCAGGGAAGAGCACGAGCAACATTTGAGAGTGGTGCTTCAGACCTTGCGAGAACAGATGATAAATGCTAAGTTCTCCAAGTGTGAGTTTTGGTTGGATTTCGTAGCATTCTTGGGGCATGTTGTATTAGGCGAGGGTATTAAGGTAGATCCCAAGAAGATCAAGGCAGTTCAGAGTTGGCCTCGTCCTACCACAACGACTGAGATTAGCAGCTTCTTGGGGTTAGCAGGTTATTATCGTCGGTTTGTGGAGGTTTTCTCATCTATTGTGGAACCTTTGACTATATTGACCCAGAAGGGTACTCTGTTCCGATGGTCCGATGATTGCGAGGTGAGCTTTTAGAAGCTCAAGACCACATTGAACTCAGCACTAGTGTTAGTGTTTCCTTCCGATTCAGGGATGTATAATGTATACTGCGACACTTCACGCATTGGTTTGGGTTGTGTATTGATGCAAGAGGAGCGAGTTATTTCATATGCTTCAAGTTAGCTGAATCCCCATGAGAAGAATTACCCTGTACATGATTTGGAGTTGGCCGCGATTGTTCATGCTCTTAAGATCCGGAGGCATTATCTTTATGGTGTGTCCTATGAGGTTTACACCAATCATCGCAACTTGTAGCATTTGTTCAAGTATAGGGATCTCAATTTGAGGCAGCGCAGGTGGCTTGAGTTACTAAAGGATTATGATATTACCATCCTTTATCATCTGGGCAAGGCGACTGTAGTTATGGATGCCTTGAGCAGAAATACAGAGAATATGGGTATTTTGGGATTCATTTCAGCAGAGGAGAGGCCACTAGCTTTGGACATTCAATCCTTGGCTAAGAGACTTGTGAGGTTGGATATTTCAGAGCCTAGCCGAATTCTTGCATGTGTCGTCGCTCAGTCTTCACTATTCGAGCAGATCAAGGCTCACCAGTGTTATGATCTGCACTTGTTGGTTCTCAGAGAGACGGTACTACAGGGTGGTGTGATACGCTTAAAGTACACTTAAATAAATAGTGTAAAGCGGTCGGTGTCAAATATAGTAACCCGACTAGGTTGGGGTCGAATCCCACAGGGAATAAGCGTGAAAAGATTACGTGAATAGTGTGAAGCTTGACTTAACTCGTAATTCTATTCCGTTAGCTTAAAAAAGGAGTATTGTAACTAAGTGAAGTAGTAGCAATTATGATTCTAGAAAGTTGTAAATAATTTAATTAACTAAACCAAGGTTGTGTCCCCTTTAATGAAATGTAATACTATCGGTGTTAATATGATATATTTCTAATGGAAGGTCCTTGATATGAAAATGATCTCTAAATGACTACCCAATATTTTCCAATAGTTGGGTAGTATTTCCTCTTTATGATTTTTCCAAATATAAAAGAGTTGCAATTAAGAACAATCAATTAGTGCCAAATAAAATCAACTTATCCCTAAGCGACTCTATTAAACAAGGTTTAATGCCTTGAGTTTTTGATATTTACTTCTACCAAACTCTAACCTACTTTTCCAAGTAAAGAAAGAGTAAAATGGCACTTGTTGATGTTTGCAACCACCAACAATAAATGAAGAATGAGAAATAAATATATACCAACCAACCATTATACATATATTCAATAGTAAACACCCATTAACATTACACCCATTTAGGGTCCACAACCTTAGTATTTAAAACTAGTCACACATGCTAAAATACAAAAAGATAATAATATTCAATGTCATAATGCTTACAAAAGTGCAAGATTCTTCAACCCTAAAGCTTCCAAAAGATGGACTATTTAATGCCTTGTATTGTAGCCTCTTTTTCAGAAAAGATGCTCCCACAAAAATCCTAATAAATCTATTTATAGTGGGCTAAAAATCGAGGCCAAAATTGGACAAGAACACCCTTTGCAGACAAATTATGCGACCGCATATCTGTCGCAAAACAGGTATGCGGTCCGCATATCCTTCAAGTCCATCGCAGATCTCCCGAGTCCAGTTCCAAATGTCGATCGCATAGTAGTTATGCGGTTCACATATCTGTTATGTGATCGCATTCTCCATCGCAAACTTGTGAGCTCTGGCTCTTTTGGAAGTCAGCGGTCTGTTATGCGGTCGCATAATGGACCGCATAAAGTGCATTTGATTTGGCCATTTGAACTGCTTTACTCTGCGGTTTTCCCTCGTGGTTTGCGGTCCGCATGTGAGTTTTGCGGCCCGCAACTTGTCTTCTTTTTGCTCTTTTGCGGCTTTTTGACTTAATTTCCATGCTTTCGGGTCCTCAAGCCTCATGTACTACAAAACATCAAAACTTCATAAGATTTAACGAGCAAATGCATTTATAACAAGCAAAAAGCTAAGTAATTGATATTAAATGTGCCGAAATTCTAAGGCACGTCAACACCCCCAACTTAAACTCTTGCTTGTCTTCAAGCAACTAAAACAACATTATCCTATCCTAGACTCTGACTGACGACATGGAACAGTAGTGACCGTGGATGGTTTTAATTGTCATTTCACAAGCATGTGTTGTCATTTATTTACCCTTCCTGGACAACCATTATTATTTACAAAGAAGCTAATCAACCTGTGAACTTTGAGCCTCGACCAATTTGACAAAATGTTGTTCTCAGCTAAGTGCACTTGCATTCGACTTCAAGAACTTAACTTATGTTAAACCTTGCAGTTCATGTACCCTCACAAGAAAGAAGGTCCCTAGAATCACCATATTTACAGAGACAACACATGGGACAGATTTACAAAGTCACTCACTCTCACAAGGAATTTCAAGTGCTACAACATCTCATGCCATAAGCTTGCTCTTATTTTAATTCGCTGCCTATTCAAAAACATTCGATTGGAGATCCCATAAGGACTTTTTAAGCTTGTAATGTAGGTTTAGGGACGGGTTGGATAAGTATTTAGGATACACGTGTCTATACCCTCCTTGAACACTACTCACATTTGTCTCTCTTTTTGCACTTTGTTTCTTTTCAAACCTCATACCCTTCTAGTTATCGACATAGAACCACCTTGAATACCTCTTTACTTTATTCAAGATTCTACATATATATACCCCGCATATCCACTATTTTTCTTCTTTTTTTTAATCTTTTTTTTTGCTTGTTTTTTTTATACCACTATTTATTTTTGTATTTTTCTTGTAGAGATTGAATAATTTCACATGAACACTTTGAGGTCTATGATCCTACACTCAATATAAAACCTCACCAACCTCCAACTTGATACCACACCCCCAACTTAGGTTTTTAGCCTCATTCTCAATGTTCAAGGAGGGACGGGTTCAAAAGAGGGAATTATTTTACAAAAGGGGAAAGGTTTGTAATGAGGTAGCCAAAGAAAAGGTTAAAAGGCTCGAATGGGGTGACTAGTGATAATGTCTATGCAATGGTTAGCTTGAAAGGCTAAAGGGGTTTTTCAAATAACACAAAGAATGCCTAAGGTCATTTCTCTAACCAAACGTAATTATCATTAGCATTGAAAGACCAATCGGGCAAGTTCTAGATGATAGAAGTAAACACAAGAATTATTTACACAAACACTAACACACATGGCACATGAACTGTTTGACTCAACATGTTTTTAGCCCTCAAGTGAACATCAGGCAACTCAAGCTTTCATCATATGATAAGTACAATTCTGATTAAACATAAAGTCAAAGAGCGAGCCTCAAGTTCACAAAAATGACTAACCATAAAATCTTTATATATATATATATATATATATATATATATATATATATCTCAACAATGGAAGGGTATAATTCATTTACCAACATACATGCTTGAAACTATACAATCACACCAACTAGGTCAAAACGGTTCATACTATTGTCCTGGTTCTACTATTACACTTTTGGAAAAGAACCCGATGAAGAAAAACCAAGGGGAATTCATTACTAACTACTAAGGAAGTTATGCATGCACTAAATGGGCTTTGGCGACCATGTCCGCTAGCGAGTGGGAAATTGCTTTTTGTACATCTGCTTCTTCTCTCTCATGTGCAGCTGTAGTCATGGAAACTTGCTTACCCTTGTCTTGAGGACCCTCATCTTCCTCAAACAATGCATCTTCGTCTGTCTCCTCATCATCTGTCTCCCCATCTTCGGACTCTTCAATATGTCTGGAGTCTGCCTCAGAGGGAATGTCAATGGGTGCCAGGGGAGTTGGAGTCTGGGAGGACCCAACAATCTGCAGCTCGGGAGCTGTCATCAGTGTGATGAAATCAAAGTCTAGTCCAGGAATGGACGTGCCAGCTCCATGCTCTCCTTCCTTTGGAAGGAGGGAGGATACATCAAACTTCAGATTCTGCATCTTTTGGAGCTCACCATTCAGTGCATCTACATCTGTACGGAGTTTGGGCATGCCTCCAACCTCGCCTCGTTCAACTTTCTCCAGCCGCACCTCAATTTGCTTTAGGCGATCCTCATAAGATTGATATTGATGTTGAAGCATCGTCACTGAGGATTGGATGGGAAGTAATGCCTACCGAATAATGGTTGGGATCTCCTTCATCAGTCGGTCTACCTTAGCATTTGTGTGCTGAGCTAGGAGACCCAGCTTCGAAAGAGCTGGAAATGCGACCGGGGGGTGTGCAGTGGTGGCCTGTGGAGTGGGATGAGGAGTGGCTCTGGAGGCCACTGTGGCCTGAGGAGAGGCAGTTATCTGGGATTTTGGAATGTATGTGCCTGCTGAGAGGGGGATCTGAATCTCTGTAGGAGAAGCAGATTCCTTTGACACTGCATCACTAATACGCATGATATCAATATCCTTAAGATCTTTCACCCACTTGTCATGGTGAGGCAATTGAGGCACTCCCACAGCATTACAGAGAGCTGTGATCAAGCAGGGAAGTGGAAGTGACGTGGCTTTCTGGTTTTCCCTGACCCCCAACTCTCGGAAAATAGTCTCACCCACATTAATTTTGATACCCGTCATGATGCATGCAATCAGAAGTGCTTTCTCAATGTTGATATCTGGTTCATTTCTCGATGGTATCAGGCGTGAAGTGACAAAGCTGAGCCAGTAGCAACCCTCTCATGTGAGATCCTCTTTGTAAATCTTCTGGTTAGGGTCAATCCAGGCTGGGGTTCCCTTGGCTATCACAGACGCTATCCAAGCACGCTCATTGTCTTTGTTTTCTACTTTGACCTCATACTCAGTTGTGCCCGGACTCCAGTCCTCAAAGTACAAGTCATTGATAGTGCCCTTATCACATAGTACCTACTTTCCTCGAACCACAGATGTGTCGCTAAAGACCATGTTTCTCTTGTGCTCAGTGGTCCTGGAAGCTCCATATGAAGCATAAAATTCTCACAAAATAGCCTCGTTATACTCAGCAGGGACCTCCGTGAAGAATTCCCACTGCCTCTCCTTGATTTTCTCTAGAATGTGAGGGTAGTGTTCCCGCAACCCGTTCAGGCTCAATTGCTTTTTGTCAAGGATTTTTCGCTTTTCAAGCCCCAGTTTGTACAAACTCATGGAGCCGGTGACCCCAAATCGGAGTTGTAGATCCTCCCCCTTTTTCCTTCTTGCTTCAGCTTGCAAGTCTACTGATGGCAATGTATTAAGTTGTGCCTCCTCCTCATCAGACTTGGAGGAGTGCTTAGCAGCAATGCGGGAGGTGTTCGGTCGTGGACGTTTTGCCTGTTGTGCATGTTGGCCGACAGTGGCCCTTTTATACCCACAAGCGGATGGGGATCGCGTTGCTATAGTCTTCTTTGGTGCCATTTCTGCAAAGAAACAGTGTGTCAACGATGGGCTAGCATAGCAAGCATAAGACTAAAAAATTTCCAAGGAAACATAATATGCAATGGGTTATGAGTTCGCATAACCACCATGCGGACCGCAAACCCGTCGCATAATTATAGTACTCAAAAAAAATATCAGGTATGCGATGGGTTATGCGATCGCATAACCACTATGCGCGCATATCCATCGCAAACATGTGTACCTTGATTGGAACAAAAACATGTGATCGCAGAACCCACCGCAAAGCAGGGTTTGCGGTTGCAAATCTGCCGCATAATGTCCCTTAGACAAACCCATCACCTGACCAGCTTTGCGGTGGATTTGCGAGCCGCATATCAGTTTTGCGATAGCAAAATCCTCCGCATTATTGCACTACACAAGGTCACCTAGGGTTACATTTGTGGTGAATTTGCTGGCCGCAATCCGTTTATGCTGGCCGAAAAAGTCATTGTTCCCACAATTCAAACCTTCTCCTAACAAAAATTTACCGCCTACATCATGCTCACAGACCCCCTACCCAACACTTTTAGCTCGAATTAAGCACTTAGGGGTCTACCAAAGACAAAATCAACACAAAGAATGAGAAAAAACAATACAAAGCAAAAGTAACAAAAATGGAAAGGGGGGAAAGTACATACCATATGTAGAGAACAAGTAGAAGAAAATGATTTTCGAAATATAATTGCACTTGGTTTCGCTTGATCGATCCTTGTTCTTGCTTCAAAATCCGGTCTAGCCTTACTCTATTTTTTTCTTTATTTTTTTTATCTTGTGCGAGTGTGAGTGCTTGTGTGCAACTGAGTGAAGTTATGCGAAGAGGGTTAGGAAGAAGGTTAGGGATTTTTACCTGGCAAGGATGCGGTGGACAAGTGACCGCATAACACATTATGCGACCGCATGAGTGTTATGCGGTAGTCTCAAGCTAGGTCTAATTACCTAATAGATGCGAAGAATTATGCGGTCCGCATAATGTGATTTTTCACCACATCTTTCTAGCAAATTGTTCTCAACCTCTTGTCCAAGTTTGCGACCACTATGCGTTCAGCATAGTCATTATGCGACCACATAGTTGCAGCAAACTCCCTTGAGTGACTTTTCTTTCATTTCTTCACTATGTTCACCCCGTTTTATGATATTTTGGAGCACTTGCACTCTAAAAAACACGTCAACTTGCTCAATATAGTCTACATAACAAAAAAGAAAAAAAATAAGGAACAAAAAGAATGTTACCACACATGGGTTGCCTCCCACGAAACGCTTAATTTAACGTCGCGGCACGACGAAGTTGGCCCCTTTTTGGGCTTACTCGGTGATGGGGGATGGACCATCTTTGAGGGAAAATTGCTACACCAGATGCTTGTCTCCAATTGTGCACAAGTAGTGCTTAAACTGGTAGCCATTCACCTTGAAAGTCCGGAGTCCATCTTGCGACTCTAATTCAACCGCTCCAAATGGAGACACATTTACCACTTTGAACGGGCCAGACCATTTAGATTTGAGTTTGCCCGGGAACAACTTGAGTATTGAATTGAAAAGCAAGACCAAGTCACATGATTTGAACTCCCGCTTCAAGATCTTCTTGCCATGGAAAAACTTCATTCTTTCTTTGTACATGGCTGCACTCTCATAGGCATGGAAACGGAATTCTTCCATTTCGTTGAGTTGTGTTAATCCCAGACTAGTAGCTTCGGCCCAGTCAAGGTTCAACTTTTTCAAAGTCCACATGCCTTGTGTTCTAGCTCCACGGGTAAATGACATGCCTTGCCAAAGACTAACCAGTATGGTGAAGTGCCAATAGGAGTCTTGAACGTTGTGCGATAGGCCCACAATGCATCATCTAGCTTTCTTGACCAGTCGGTCCTGTTTGCATTGACAGTTTTGGCTAGAATGTTCTTAATATCCCCATTGGGGACTTCAACTTGGCCACTCAAATGAGGATGATAAGGTGTGGCCACCTTGTGCTTTACACCATATTTCTCGAGTAGCCCGGTGAAAGCCCTGTTGTAGAAATGAGAGCCACCATCGCTAAGAATGGCTCTAGGAGTGCCAAACCGTGTGAAATATGCTTTTCTTCAAAAATTCGGTCACACTCCTCGCCTCATTGTTTGGCAAGGAAATTGCCTCAACCCACTTGGACACATAGTCCACTGCCACTAGGATATACTTCATGCCATAAGATCTCACAAAGGGACCCATGAATCGATCCCCCACACGTCGAAGATTTTGACCTCCATCACAAAATTCATAGGCATATCATGCCTCTTAGAGATTGACCCTTGCCTTTGACATTGATCACAAGCTTTGACCATTTGATTCGCGTCCTGGTAGATCGACGGCCAATAACAGCCACACACAAGTACCTTTGGCCGTTCGACTTCCTCCATGATGACCTCCAACCGGCGAGTCATGGCATGCCTTGAGAATTGGCATAACATCATCTTCCAGAATACACCGTCGAATGATGTTGTCGGCATAAATGCAGAACAAGAAGGGATCCTCCCAATAGTATTGCCTACATTCCCGCAAGAACTTCTTCTTTTGATAAGTCTCCAATCCATCGGGAGTAAGTTCGCTAACCAAATAGCTAGCAATATCGGCATACCAAGGGGTGGATAAATAAGACAATGCCAATATATGTTCATCTAGAAAAGAATCATTGATGTGGACGTTCTCCTTTGGTCTTCCTTCTTCCTCAAGCCTAGACAAATGATCTGCAACTTGATTTTTTGTGCCCTTGCGATCCTTGACCTCAAAGTCGAATTCTTGCAATAAAAGGAACAATCAGATTAATCATGGCTTGGCATCCTTCTTCGCCATAAGATAGCGAAGAGCAGCATGATCCGTATAAACTACCACCTTGGACCCCAACAAATAGGCTCGAAATTTCTCAAAGGCATAGACAATGGCAAGAAGTTCTTGCTCAGTCACAATATAATTTGTTTGATCACCATTGAGCGTCTTGCTTGCGTAGTAGATAGGATGAAGAAATTTTTTATGCCTTTTATCAAGCACCACTCCAATAGCTACAACACTGGCGTCACACATGAGTTCTAATGGAAGGGACCAATCCGGTGTGACAATAATGTGTGTCGTGGTGAGCTTCTCTTTCAATTATTCAAAAGCTTTCAGGAACTTCTCATCAAACACAAATTTGGCATATTTTTCAAGGAGCTTGCACATGGGATTTGCAATTTTTGAGAAGTCCTTGATAAAAAGCCTATAGAAGCCAGCGTGCCCCAAAAAGCTTCGAACACCTTTCATTGAAGTCGGTGGAGGAAGTTTTGAGATGATCTCAATTTTTGCTCGGTCAACCTCTATGATCTGTTCAGAAATTTTGTGGCCTAAGACAATGCCCTCATCCACCATGAAGTGGCATTTCTCCCAATTTAGCACAAGGTTTGTTTCCTCGCACCTTTTTAGCACTTGCCTAAGGTTATCTAGGCGATGCTCAAAAGAATCACCTACCACCGAGATGTCGTCCATGAACACTTCTAATAAATCCTCCACCATGTCCGAGAATATAGACATCATGCACCTTTGGAACGTAGTCGGAGCGTTGCATAACCCAAACAGCATCCGGCTAAAAGCAAAAGTTATGGGTATGTGAAAGTTGTTTTCTCTTGATCCTCCAATGCAATGTTGATTTGGTTGTAGCCGTAATATCCATCAAGGAAGTAATAAAATGACCTTCCCGCTAGCCGATCAATCATTTGATCAATAAAAGGCATAGGAAAATGGTCTTTGCATGTGGCATTGTTAAGCTTCCGGTAATCCATACACACTCTCCACCCAGTAATAGTTCTTGTTGGGATAAGCTCGTTCTTCTCATTGTGGATCACGGTCATGCATCCTTTCTTCGGAACACATTGCACCGGGCTCACCTAAGAACTATCTGCTATGGGGTAGACTAACCTGGCATACAATCACTTGATGATTTCCTTCTTTACCACCTCGTGCATTGATGGATTCAATCTTCTTTGGTGTTCCACACTAGGCTTGATTCCTTGTTCCAATTGGATTTTGTGCTCACAAATTCCGGCGGGAATTCCTCGGATGTCTGCTATTGTCCATCCAATTGCTTGTCGGTGTTCCCGCAAGACATTCAACAATTGACTTACCTGCACATCATCCTACAAAGAAGAAACAATTACGAGTAAAGTATCATTAGAGCCAAGAAATTTATACCTCAAATGTGGTGGAAGTGGCTTGAGCTCTAGTTGAGGTGGATCTATGATGGAAGGCTTTGCGGGAGGAGTTTCTCTATTCTCTAAGTCAAGGGAGAGATTTTTCGGTGCATAAGTGTAGTACCCACGTCCTTTTAATGCATTCACGGCTTCCACAAACCTCCCAGTCTATTGGGAGTTCATTCGATATTCCACGTGTCTATGCTACTGAGGTATCATGCCGACAGGTTGCATGTGTTAGAATTCAACACGGTTCAACTAGATGAGAGCCTAGGTTATGAGGTGGAGCCAGTTTCCATTGTTGATAGACAGGTTCGCCAGCTGAGGTCCAAGAATATTTCTACGATAAAGGTTGAGTGGAGGGGTCAACCAGTCGAGGAGGCGACTTGGGAGATCGAGGAGGACATATGAGTCAGATATCCACACCTATTCAGCACTCCAGGTATGATTCTAGACCCGTTCGAGGATGAATGCTTGTTTAAGAGGTGGAGAATGTGACGACCCGACCGGTCGTTTCGCTTCCTAGATCCCCGTTCCCCTAAATAAGAATCCTTGTATGTGCTTTTACTATTTTATGACTTGCGGGGATGGTTAGTTTGGGATTATGAAGGGTTCGGGTTGAAATTGGAACACTTAGTTCTTTAGTTTGGCTTTAAAGGGGCTAAGTTTGACTTTGGTCAATATTTTTAGTAAACGACATCAGAATTGGGATTTGACGGTTCCAATAGGTTTGTATGATGATTTTGGACTTGGGCATATGTTCCGATCGTGTTTTGGATGAACCGGAAGCATTTCAGCGCATAAAGTTGAAAGTTGGCTCATTGAAGGTTTTAAAGTTCTTTAAATTTTGTTTGGAGTAGGTTTTGGTGTTATCGAGGTCCGTTTGAAATTCTGATCCTGGTAATAGTTTCGTAGGGTGATTTTTGACTTGCACACAAAATTTGGCGTCATTCCGAGTTGCTTTGATAGGAATCAGATGTGTTTTTAGAACTTTTGAGTTTCCATGATTTGATTCATGCCTTTTGGGATCCGATTCGTGCTTTTAGATGTTATTTTGGCATTTCAATCATGCGATCAAGTTCTTATGGTGTTTTTAGACTTGTGTGGATGTTTGGTGTGAAGCCTTGAGGGCTCGTTTGAGTTTCAGACACGTTCAGAGGGTTGGGAAAGACTTTAGTTTTCATTCTTTATTTTCTGGTGCCTCAAGTATTGCAAATGCGAGGTTTTGTTCACATTTGCGAACCTCGCATTTGCGAACCTCGCATTTGCGAGGTTGTCTTCGCAATTGCAAAGAACCATGGTTAAGGTAGGACTCGCATTTGCGAGATTTTTGATTCGCTTTTGCGGTCAGCTCCCCTTCGCATTTGCGATGTTTTGGTCACAAATGCGAACTTGACAGTGGAGGCCCATCTTTGCATTTGCGAAGATTTCGTCGCATATGAGACATTCGCGTTTGCGAACAAGGTGTCGCAAATGCGACATCTGCGACCTGTGCAAGAGCCTTTTTATTACGGGACTTAGCCTTATTTCCTCATTTCTCACTTGGTCTTACACGATTTTGAGAGCATTTTTGGGTAGGGATTTCATCAACACAAGAGGTAAGTGATCCCTTCCAACTCCTTAGCTAAATACGCGAATTATAGGTAGATTTAACATGGAAAAATGGTGGACTTCGTGGAATTTTTGAGAAAAACCTTGGGTTTGGTAAAAATGAGATTTAACCACGAAAACGATTATGACGGAATGAAAATTATATATTTGAGTTCGTAAGGTTATGGGTCACAATTATTTCAAAAATTCGGGGCACGTGGGACCAGGGGTGAATTTTAAGAATCGTCCATTTGGGGTTGGGCAATCACTCTAATAGTTAGATTATGAAAATTTTGAACATGTATTGATTAATTTAAATAACATTTGACTACTTTCGGGTTGTTGGTCACGCAGTTGAGGATTTAAAGCATATTTGTGGATCGGAAGTGAGCTTGAGAATGAGGTAAGTCTCTTGCCTAACCTTGTAAGAGGGAATTTACCTCTTAGGTGATTTAAATTAATATTTGCTCCTAACTGTGGGGGCTACGTACCCACGAGGTGACGAGAGTCCGTGCGTAGCTACTAATTATGTTTATGTCTGGTTAGTTTAGGACCCGAATCATGAGATACTTGTAATGTTTGCATCCTAGTTGTTAATTAAAGTTCCTAGATTATATTGGAACTTGTTAAGAAATTTTTAAAGATCGAATTTCACTTTTGATTTTTCGGCGGGTTACTTAATTGTTAATAGAAATTGTGCTTCTTTGTGCATTAGCCTCGTATTAGCTTTTAAATCGGTTATTCATAAATTATCCTATCTTCTTGTGGAGCAGACGGAACGCCTCGGTAGTAGATAGATGCATCTATTGTTCGTGTCACTCGACCCTCGCCAGAGTACACATTATTCCGGATCGGGCCGTACGACCTCAACATAATCGTGCGTGATAATATTTGGAGTTAAATTGTATATTTGATGTCATTTCATGGCTTTGAAAGGTTAAATTTATATAAGACAAAAGTTAATTTGGGACTTACCATGTGTGAAAGAATTATTTATTTCCTGCTAGTTATTGAAGTTTTGTTATTATATATATAAGATTCTTATTTAGAACTTCTGTATTCCTTTTACTGCTAGCCCTTAGTAAGCGTCGATGTCGCCTCCTCATCACTACTTCTTCGAGGTTAGACTTGATACTTACTCGGTATATGTTGTTTATGTACTCACGCTACAATTCTGCACTGACCGTGCAGTAACTGAGGCAAGTGCATCTGGCAGTCATACCGGCGTCGCACCCCCATTACCCCGAGGCTTAGTGGTGAGAAACTTCCTGAGCCGTTCTGCAGCACCTAAAGTCTCTCTTTTGTATCTATTTTTGGTCTACTTTATTTCAGACAATAGTTAGAGTTTTGTATATTCTACTAGATGCTCATACACTTTTGACACCAGGTCTCGGAACATATACTAGTAGACTTAATGGTTTTGAAGTATCTATATTACTATGATTGTCACTCAGTTGCCTTCGTTTTATTTATTAAATTTTTCTTCCCCTTAATTTCTTAATAAATGGAATTTAATTACTTATAAACTTACTAAAAGAGCAATAACATGGTCAGTTCACCGTTGGCTTGCCTAGCGGTGACATTGGATGCCATCACGTCCTATAGAAGAAATTGGGTCATGACAGTCTCCCCCTCCACAATAGGTTTGGACTTGCTTTTATATGCGTTGGGGGTGTCTTGTATCGAAATAACCTTGTCCCGGATGCAATATGAGTGAAACCCGTCACCTAGCACCCCGGATAGCATGGGGCGCTAGCCTTGACGCAGGAAATTTTTTGCCTCTGGAAACTGGGCCACAAGTAGCGCCCACAATACCTGTGGCGCTACACTGTCCCAATTTTTCATTTTATTCCATTTTTTCTTCAACCCGTGCACTTTCATCCCACATTGCCTCCGGATGACTCCTACACATAAAAATACCACGAATTAGCACAAATTATTAGATTGCACATCCAAAATTTACGAAACATGAGTAAAATACAAGGCAATATACATATAAATGTACATACTTTAAGCCAAATATCAATACCTCACACTTAAACACTTACTCGCTCTAGAGAAATGGAATGATAACTACGCTCCAACAACATACATATCAAGAAGGGGGAGCAATTCAATTTTTTTTCAACATACACTCTACCAATGACTATGGTTGATAGCAACGATTAAACTGTAGCATATGCAATCACTTACACTTCCCATTACTCATGCCATTCTTCTAAAATATTCACAGCAAAGACAATGTGTTCATAACAATACTAGCCTCATTATCTGACTCAATATCACAATGCACTCATGGCTTGAACACCCAACATCACATATAAGTCTCATAACGTTACCTATCCCTCATGAAACCATGTGCCCTCATAATGAGAACAAGAGAGTAATTTGAATCCACACATTTGAATCTAATGATCAAATATAATTTAAGGACTCACATTTATCAAAGAAAATCTCTCACTCTCACAAAGAAGTCACATGCATGCAAAAGGTACCATATGCTTTTCCATAATATAGATCTCTACTAATGTGCGCTCACTTGATCTAAAATCAATTAGGACTTTATATGGTTGTAATGTGGGCTAAGGGACGGGTAGGATATATTTAGGATTAGTGGTTCACCATCCTATGCACTTTAACACATCACATGATAAACTTCAAGTGCAAATTCTTCAATCCACTTCAATTTCACAAACACGGTCACTCCCCACATTTATTCCCTCTTTCTTTAAGCACGACTTTACTTTATACCCCATTAGCAAGAACAAGATAAAAATTTGGTCACCTATATTTTTCCTTCTCTTTTTTTTAAAGATTTTTCTTTCTTCTCTTTTTCTTCAATTTCCTCTGGTGGTGTATTATTTTACAAAATAAGTGCACCTTTCTTTATTTCATTGGTTCCATTGGAAAGCCACCTCACACTTAGTCCATATTCTTCTAGCTTTCATTTCACAAGTGCTTTTATAGCTAATATGATCAAAATAATGTCAATTACGAACAAAAGGGTATCAATCCGTAATGTGGGTGCCAAATAAAAGTCTATATGCTCAAATGGATTTTCTAGGGATAGATTTATTTTGTGATAAGCACTAAAAAGATCAAAGAAGGCCTAAAATCATTTTTCAAACCGAGCATCACCTTAAATTTCGCTTCAACTCACATATCGGCAAGTTCTAGACTCAATCACAATAGCATGGACTACAGAAAAACTCACTTCACACATGGCACATGACTCACTAAGGATGATCTCATTTTGACTCTCAAACAATGGAAGTATTCACAGAGCCATAAGATATTAAGCATTAAGCACAAAGTGAACAATATTCAATCAAAAGAAACATAGGCATCACAAAATATTCTATCCAATTTCATCAAGACATCATGAACAATTTCAAAAATAGGGAAGATACTACACATGTGTCACGACCCATTTTTCCCCTCCATAAGACGTCGACGACACCTAGTCGCTATGACTAGGTAAGCCTATTAACATTGAAATGACAGAAATAAAGAAAATAATGGACAACTAAGCTTCAATAATTACTATATAATGGTAAACTTCCGCTCAGCATATAAAAGTAAAGCCAATATGCGATTATACACAATACTTCCCAAAACCCGGAATCACGAGTCACAAGCTCTACGAAAACTATCTAATTGTCTGCTATACATAGAGTCTAAGAAATAAAGGAGGGAAACAGAGTAAAAGGTAGAGTGGAACTCCAAGGATCTGCGGACACGTGCAGATATACCTTGAAGTATCCGGGGGATGCTGCGACTGCACTAATACTGAGGCGGACGAGAGGTACCTAAATCTGCACACGAAAACATGTGCAGGAAGGGCGTGAGTACACCACAATGGTACTCAGTAAGTGCCAATCCTAACCTCGGTCGAGTAGTGACGAGGTCAGGTCCCTACTGGAACACACACACACAAAGACACACACACACACACACACATATATATAGAGGAAAATATCATAATAATAAAGACTGAAAAGTAACAATGAACAAATCATGGAAAACATAGCTCAGAACACAACAGTTCAACAGGGGATCTCCTGGGATACTGTCCCGTAGTCCCAAACGTAAAAGTGCAGGGGGATCTCCCGGAATACCGTTTCGTAGTCCCAAAGTAAATATGCAGGGGGGTCTCCTAGAATACCGTTCCGTAGTCCCAAAGTAAATATGCAAGACAGGGGGATCTCCCAGAATACCGTTTCGTAGTCCCAAAGTAAATATGCAGCACAGGGGGATCTCCCGGAATACAGTTCTATATTCCCAAAGTAAATATGCAGCAAACGATAAGATTCAATAATCATAGCACGGAGTCTCACAGTTTATCCTAAGTATAAGCTAAGGAAAAACAAGTAAAACAACAAAGCATGTTGCACGTAGTTCAAATAAACAGTTAAGGCAAATAGGCATGCTTCCTTAGTCTAACATAATGCTACACAAGCTAATAAGTTCAAGTAAGAGGAAAGACAGATTTGATTTTAATGAAAATCGGGTTTTACAACTAACAACCCGTGTACGTACTCGTCACCTCATGTACATGGCGCTAAAATAACAACAACAGTACCAATCCTACGGGGAGGTTCCCCTAAACAAGGTTAGGCAAGCCACTTACTTCGAACTCAGCTCAAATCAATCTGAAATCACGCTCTTGCCACGAGTATCCAACTCCGAGTGGCCTAAATCTAATCAAAACCAATTACGTAACATAAATACAACTATTAGAGCTAATCTAACGAACGAAATAAAAGCTATAGCAAGGAATTGGAAAAATTGCTCAAAAGCCTCCCCGGGCCCACGACTCGGAATCGAATAAAAGTTATCAAATAAGAACACCCATTCACTCACGAGTTCACTCGTACAAAAATCATCCAAATTCGACGCCTAAATCCCACTCAAATATCAGATTTTTGGTTGGGGAAACTTTCCCCCAATTTCCCAACTTTCTCACTCAATTTCATTAATTGAATGAAGGAAACAACTATGGATTAATGAAATATGATCAAAATAGGATGAGTAATCGTTACCCAATGTTTTCCTTTTCAAAACCCTCGAAAATTCGCCTTCCTCCGAGCTCTAAGTCGAATTTTGTGAAATGAATTTCAAACCGTCGAATCTGCCTTTTTCTTCCAAACGATTATCGCACCTGCGGGCCAAGGATTGCATATGCGGTCCCGTACCTGCGGAACTCCCATTGTAGGTGCGGCTTTTCACTTAAAGCACCTCGTCTGCATCTGCGATCAAGAGGTCGCAACTGCATGTGCGCACATGCGGACCTTTGTCTGCTTCTGCGGTCCCAGACCGTCCTACAGTTCCTTCACTCGCACCTGCGGGAATCGCAGATGCGGAACTCCCCTCGCACCTACAATCCCATACCTTTTTCCCTGCGGCCCAAAGTGCACGGGTGCGGTGACACCAGATATAACAACATCGACAATTTCACCTAAGTCCAATTCAACACGTTAAGCACTCGAAACTCACGTGAGGCCCCCGGGACCTCAACCAAACATGCCAACCAATCCTAAAACACCATACGAACTTATTCGAGCCTTCGAACCACGTCGAACAACATCAAAAACACGAATTACACATGGATTCAAGCCTAATGAACTTTGAAATTTCTACATTCTACAAACGACGCCGAAACATATCAAATCTCATCCGAATGACCTCAAATTTTACACACAAGTAAAAACTGACACTACAAACCTATTCCCACTTCCGGAATTCTATTCCGAGCCTGATATCAAAATTTCCACTACCGACCAAAATTGTCAAAATTCTAACTTTTCGCCGATTTAAGCCTCCAAATATCACTTAACAGAGCTAACAGAACCATCAAAATTCATATATGAGGTCGTTACACACAAGTCAACATCTGGTTGACTTTTCCAACTTAAGCTTCCAAATAAGAGACAAAGTGTCTCAATTCATTTCAAAAACCAACATGAACCCTCCCGGCAACACAAAATAGCAGAATTAGATATGGGAAAGCAGTTAATAGGGGATCGAGGCTCTAACTCTCAAAACTATCGCCCGGGTCGTTACATCCTCCCCCTCTTAAACAATCGTTCATCCTAAAACGAGTATAAAAACATACCTGATGCTGAGAAAATATGAGGATAACGGTTGCACATATCCCGCTCGGTCTCCCAAGTTGCCTCCTCGACCGGCTGACCCCTCAACTGAACCTTTACTGAAGCAATGTTCTTTGACCTTAGCTTTCTGACCTGACTGTCCAAGATAGCCACTGGCTCCGTAACATAAGATAGATTCTTGTCCAACTAGATTGAGCTGAAATCCAATACATAAGTCGGATCACTGTGATACTTTCGGAGCATAAAACATGAAATACCGGATGAACTCCTGATAGGGTGGGAGGTAGGGCAATCTCATAAGCAACCTCCTGCAACCTCCCCAACACGCCACAATATCTCAAAAGGACCAATTTACCTCGAGCTCAGCTTTCCCTTCTTCCCGAACCTCATGACGCCCCTCATAGGCGATAGCCAAAGCAAGACTCGCTCTCCAGCCATGAAAGCTAAATCACGAACCTTTTGGTCTGCATAACTCTTATGTCTGGACTGGGCTTTGCAAAATCTATCCTGAATCACCTTAACCTTATCCAGGGCATCCTGGACTAAGTCTGTACCCAACAGTCGGGCCTCACCCGGCTCGAACCTACCTATTGGGAACCGACACCGCCTACCATATAGAGCCTCATATGGTACCATCTGAATGCTGACTGATAGCTGTTGTTGTAGGAAAACTCTGCAAGTGGCAAGAACTGGTTCCATGACCCTCCAAACTCCATTACACAAGCACGGAGCATATCCACTAGAATCTGAATCCCATGGAAAAGAAACGAGGCACAAAGAAAAGCCACATGAATTATTACTACCTTAAGGAAAATAAAAGACGCATTTTTGTTTTTTTTTTATTTTTCAAAAAAAAAATTGTAATTTATTTTTGGTTAGACTTTAATCCCTTAAGAAAGTTGTCCAAAAGCTCCATCGTCGGGAAAAATCCAAAAATTTTTGATTGTTTTTTTCTCAATTATCGTTTTATTTTCTTTACACAAAAACTACTACACTAAAAAAGAGTACTACAATTAAGCTAGGATAGCACCGAAAATCACTCAGACAATCTCCTCACCCCACACTTAAAGTTGTGCAATGTCGTTAATACATACTATAAATAACAAGAGGGTAAAATAGACTCCCTCGTAAGCCAAAGGCCAAAGTATTCGCAACTCACGGGATACTCAGACTTCTCCCAGATATGATCCTTTATGTGGGCACCCCACACTTAATTTCAACCATCGCTTTTGCACACCTTGTGGCCGCACTTTATGTGCTCATAATCCTATCACTTTGCAAATTTTTAGAATATATGCAATTTTTTTCTCAACCATTGATTCCTCCATAGGCTTGAGTGGATCAATTCTCGTGTCACCAACCAAACACAATGTTGAAAAATGATTAGAATGTGGTTCAATGCGCTCCGATTCTAGAAACGCTTCACTTTAACATCCTCACTTTTACACACTTCCTCAACCTTGGCATCATCAATGATATTTTGTTCGAATAGTTAGAACTCATGTTTCTGCTCCACAAGCTGACCAGCATCTACAACAATTGGTTGTTGGGCATCAGATGCCTCAACCTTTTTATTCAATTGAGTCTGCATGTAATGGATATCTGAGCCAAATTGGTCTATCTCTTGCTTGAGATTGGTTCTTCCTTCCATAAGTTGTTCTGCCATATTTTAAAGACCATCACGGAGAAACTCATGAAATTTTATCAGTTGAGCTTGTTCCCCTAGACAAGTTATCTCACTCTATCTGCTTCTTCAACATTTATCTCTTGTAGGTACTCACTATCTTCGTCGAGTTGAGGTTGTTTTTAAAAATTGGCCATTAATTCTTCCATTATCTCCTGCAGTACATTGATTTCTAAGGCAGTCTTTTGAATTTCATCTTGTTGCTCGGCTACTTGCCTCACCATGTCCATAATACCGGCAACACGTTCCACATCTTCCCTCATTGCTTCTATCAAACTCATAAACATTATTAGAAAAATCATATAAGAGCTCAGAGAAGGACAATAAGAATTAGGATTGCCATCACCTTGCCAACCACACACATTACAAAAATTTCACTCAAAAGATTGAGATGGTGCATCCAACCCGCTCCTGAAAATATTTTCACAATTTTGTCACAAGTGCGATCCTCCACAATATAGACAAATATTACCAAAATAAGAATAACCAATACTCGACCAATTCTCATTCCAAGATGCCATGTCAACAACGATAATAAAATATTAAACTATGCAAAATAAAAATGAAACTTGAATAGACAACAAGAAACAATCTAATCTAGTAAAATAGTTAATTTCTAATCCCCCGGCAACGGTGCCAAAATTTGTTGCTCCCAAATGCACACGCAAGTATACGTAATCATAAAAGTAATATAGAATTGTAATTCCAGATATCTTACCGACAAGGACTTGTGATTAATTATAAACTAAATTAAACCCAAGCAATTAATCTATCCAAGCAAATTCTAAAGTATGAATAATTAAATCAAACTAATCTAGAGTAAAAAACTAAGAGATTAAAGGAACAAGTTTGCGAAATTAGACACGAATTCAATGTGAGCCGATATTCTAGAGCTATGGGTTAGATAACAATCTCATTGAGTCTTCCACTTAAATTGTCTAATTAATTTATTTGGTTTATTGATTTACAATGTTAATTACTCGTTGTAACGACCCGATCTGTCGTTACGTAGAACCTGTATTATAATTTTTGTTATTGACTTGTCATAGGTTGGTTATTCTATATTTGATGTATTAGAGTTGGTAGGCTTGAAATCGAATGGTTGTAGTGAGAGTTCAGTCCTTTAGCCTTTAAAAATAGCCTTAAAATGGAAAAAGTCAACTAAGAGTTGACTTATTGATAAACGACCTCGGAATATGGATTTTATGGCTCGGATATCTTTGTTAGGTGATTTGGGACTTAGGAGTGTGTTCAGAATAATTTTATAATGTCCGGTGTAGAATTAGGCATGAATTGGCGAAAATTAGTTTTTGGCGATTTCCGGTCAGCAGTGGAAAATAGGCTATCGGGGTCGCAATGGAATTCCAACAGCTGGAACAGGTTCGTAATGTCATTTTGGAGGTGTCTGCAAAATTTCAGGTCAATCGGAGTTGTTTTGGATAGTTTCGGCATCATTGGTGAATTCTAGAAATAACAAAGTTCTTCGGCTTGAATCCGATGTAAATTTGGTGTTTTGATGTTATTTTTTGTGTTTGGAGAGTGAAACAAAGCTTGAATGATGTTATGGGATATGTTGGTAAGTTTGGTTGGGGTCCCAAGGGGCTCGGGATTGATTTCGGGTGGTTAACGGACTCATTTGGACTTAAAAACACTGTTGTTTTCTGGTTTTTGCACACATCAATTTTATTCAATGCGATCGCGGGGGAAGTGATGCAACCGCGGTGAGTTATTTTGGGCAGACAGCATTTGCTCTGTGCAATCGCGGGGGAGAAGGTGCGATCGCAGAGTAGGGGGAGCCCAAGCAGTGCGATCGCGTAGGGCTTAGTGCGATCGTATAGAGTCAGGCGCGTGGGAAAGTGAGAAGCACTGTGCGATCGCGTGCCTTGAGCTGTGATCGCGGAGGTCAATGTGAGAAGCACTGTGCGGTCGCGTGCCATTGACCGCGATCGCGGAGAATAAATAACTGGGCATATATATATTAAACCTTTCGTGACCCTAACACATTTTTACACCATTGTTGTACGAAATAGAGTTTTTGAGGCGAGTTTTGAAGGAGAAAATCAGTGTTCTTCATAGAGGTAAGTATTTTGATCATTAAAACTCGTTTATGGGTGATTATAGACCATAATCTCAGCACTTAATTCATGAAAATCAGTAGAGAAAGGGGGTTTAGGACTTGAGATTATGGGACCTTTAAGGGTCGATTTGAGGGGTCAAACAGACTCCGAATTTGATGTTCTTTATACGTACGGACTCGTGAGATGATGAAGAACAACTTTTTATAAAAATTTCTGAGTTTCAGGATGCGGTCCCGGGGGTCGGGTTTTGACCAATTTCGGATTTTTGAGCTAAATTACATATCTTTCAATTGGAATTCGTTCCTCAAGCATATATTGATGATAAAAATCTGAACTTGGTAGATTTGGAGCCTTCGGAGGTTGATTCGAGAGGAAAGCGCATTGCAGAATAGTTTCCGAGATAGTTTGAGGTAAGTAATATCTTTAAATCCTGTCCTAAGGGTATGAAACCCCAGACAATGCACCCTTTCACGGGTTTTGGAATGCAAAGGTTGAAACTTTGGAAATATATTCCCTATTTAGGCGACTATTGAGTCGCTAAACCAATTTTTAAGCCTATGCTTAATAGTATTGACATATTTTGATATGATTTGGGCTGTAAGCCATGTTTGGGGCATAGTGCCGATCTGTTTACCCCTTGGGGGATGTTTTCACTGTTTTCCTCACTTGATATGTTATGATTTTCACTCAGTCTTTTCTTGATAATTGTTTGGACACTCAGAGTATTTTGAAACTATTTCTTGAAAATGAAACACTGTTTTTGGGTGGAGAACCCGGTATATTTATGGCCTGAAGGGCAAGCTGAGAGTGTCTGACTGAGTGAGGCTGCGGGCCTATGTTGTGAGGATGTTATGATGTGAGTGAGGATGCGGGCCTATATTGTGAGTGATTTATGCCATGATATGGCTTGTTATAGCGCTTGGGATGTAGGAGCCCCTCCGGAGTCTGTACACACCCCCAGTGAGCGCAGGTACCTAATGAGTGATGCCCGCGGGGCTTATGCTGAGTGATTGCGAGGATGCCTGATAGGCTGTTACTGAGTGACTGTGAGGATGCCTGATGGGCTGTTACTGAGTGACTGTGAGGATGCCTGATGGTCTGATATTGAGTGATGGTGAGGATGCCTGATGGGCAATGGTTACGATAAATGATTTTAGCCCGAGGGGCAGTTTTATGAAGAATTTTTACTAAGTTTCCGAACTATGATTTACTTCGTTTTCAAACTGGTTTTTACTGAGAATTTTACTGAGATATGCTGATATAACACTTGTTTCAAAGGATTTCTGGAAACTGATTTTGAACTTATGTATTTGATGAATACTACTTGGTGACTTGGTGTTTTACTGGCTTTTGTGAATTTGTATACCTGTACTGTGTTTTATAATTCTCAGACTGTGATTTATTTTTATTACTACTGAGTTGGCGTACTTATCATTACTCCCTGTGACTCTGTGCACAGATCCAGGTGACAGCCCGGAGCAGTAGCTGTCTCCGTTCGTTAGCAGCAGATACGGGATTTCGAGGTAGCTGCCCAGCATCCACAGCTTCTCCATTTCCCTTCCTTATTTAGTTCTAGCGTTTGATTCAGAGACATATATTATAGTTTTAGCAGAGTTAGATTTATTTATTCTTGGATGCTCATGACTATTGACTCCAGTCTTGGGAGGTTTTGTTTAGAGTTGTTAGACTATTATGGGGACGCTAGGACTTAGTTACATTATTTTATGCTATGGTTGCTGCTTATTATTAAATTGTGAACTTCTATAATTGAACAAATGCGTAGTAATGAGATGGTTGGCTAACCTAGTTCCACGATAGGAGCCATCACGGCCTAGTTCTACTCAATCTTATATGCAATATAGAATTCCCTCTCCGTCGTTCAATCCTAGATTCGTAGATAGTATTCAATAGGTGATCAAGCAAACAAATATTTAAGTGCAAGATTGAATAAATTAACTAATATAATAAAATAATAAGAACAATTGAAGGTTCAAACCACAATGTTCATGTAGCACCCAAAACTATAGAACTAATAAAATATAAAGTTAAAGGAAGAGAAGAGAAGTGACAATCCTTGCTCCCGAGTATTCTGTGCGTGTATTTTTCCCTCAAAGTGGCGCCTCCGCTTGTAAAATAGGTTTAGACTTGATTTTATACGAGTTAGGGGCGTCTTGGGTTGAAATAACCTTGTCCTGGATGAAATAGGAGTAAACCCGTCAACCAGCGCTCAGGGTAGCGTGGGGCGCTGGAAAACTTTTGCCTCTGGGCGCTGGGCCACAGGTAGTTCCCCATGCTACCTGTGGTGCTACACTGTCCCAATTTTTCATTTTGCTTTATTTTTGCTTCAACTCGTGCACTTTCGTCCCACATTACCTCCGGATGACTCCTACACATAAAGTTACCACGAATAAAATTCGAGGAAGTATGCATATAAATATACATACTTTAAGCCGAATATCATTTTGCTTCCCAATTTGGATAAGAAAGAGGTAGGTTACTAACCTCCTAAAAAGAGGTAATGTTATCAAATATTTTTATACTAAATTTTCAGTTTAATGCTTTAATCTTGTAAGATACCTTGGATCATTCACCAATCAAGCATTTCTAATTAGAAAATATCACCCACTGTTAGTCAGTAATGTGGGTTGTCTTGGATTATTATGTTGCGTGCCTAGGAGGGTAGCACGCTTTGAGATGCGGAGGAGCTAATGTATAATAATGTACTCCCTCCGTCTCATATTAACAGTCGTGGTTACTAAAAATAGTTGTCTCAAATTATTTGTCACTTTAGAATTTCAAGACAAAATTAATTATCTTTTTCCTTTTTTACCCTTAGTAATAATTATCCATGAAGACTATACACCTAATTTTGTTAAAATACCAATGAAGAAATATTAAATATTAAGACATGAATAAGGGTAAAGTAGTCAAAATTTTATCCTAATTAATCTTTCTTAAGGGACGTGTACAAGAGAATCATGACAGATAATATGAGACGGAGGGAGTACTATTTTCTTGTCACGACCCAAAATCATTAATGGTCGTGATGGCGCCTAATACCACTGTCAGGCAAGCCAACAATAATTGATTAACTCGATTATTCATTTTAGTAATTTGAAATCATAATTTTCCTTCAATTAAATAATCAGAAATTAAATTTATAGAGTAAATGATAATATTTTCCCAACGACAATATTGAACAACTCATAAGTATCCCCAAAACTCGGTGTCAAGAGTGTATGAACATCAACTAGGAAGTAAATAAATACAACATCTGCCCGGAATACAAATTAGACAGGAAAAATACAAATAACTCTGGAGGAGACTCTACTGGCTGCGGATCGTAACCTAAAATGCACCTCGCGGCAAGCCCCCGCATCATCTCTGCCTCTATGCCCAAAGGACCACCGGACATAAAAGTACCTGCACAAAACAATGTGTAACAAGTGTAGTATGAGTACGTAAATCCACGTGTACCTAGTAAGTATGTAGCCTAACTCCGGAGGAGTAGTGACGAGGGATCGACATCGACACTCACTAGTCGTCCAATAATATCAAGTATAGTAAGGAGGTGAACAAATATGAGGCAGAATAAATAAATGAAATAAAAAAGTATAAATATGTGGTACAATTATCCTCCTTACAATAAACTCAATCTCTTAGTTAACAAATTTCTCCTCAACCGGAGCACATATATGTGTATAATAGACCTCACCAAATAGGTTGTTATCATTCGAATCAGGGAAAGACTCATAGATACTCTGGCTGCTTGCCAAATATTATGCACAATTCCATGAGGATACTTTTATAGAAATGCCGAGGCGTACAACCCGATCAAACTTAAATATTAAAATATGCACTGGCAAGGGTTGAAAAACACGAACCATAGATGTATCTATTAAACTGCCGAGGCGAATGACCCTCTCCAATGAGAGTGTGTTACATAAATTCTGCCGAGGCGAACGACCCGATCCCATTAGAATAAGAAACTCAAATGGGTCCTTGACCCCCACTCACGAATGAACATGTGAGTTACAATTTTTAAGGAAACTTATTCGATGACAACGCATAACGTGCAAGAAATCCATAAGAATAACACTATTATTCTGTGGAAAATCATAAAACTCGCGAAAACTCTACAATAGCAAGTCCATCACTCTACGCATGTCTACTCTCAAGTCATAATCCCTATAGGACAACATAATGTAAACCTAAGTCTACTCGGACAACAACATGAATCTAACTACGTACGGACTCTCGTCACCTCGTGTACATAGTCCCGGAAAGAAGTTACACACATCAAATATATCACCTAGGGGTAGTTTCCCCCTCTCAGAATTAGACAGGAGACTTACCTTGCTCCGAAGTTGCATAACCGGCACCAAAGCTTTTCCTAACAACTCAAACCGATGCCCATCGCTCCAAAAATAGTCAATAAATGGGAAAATCCATAAATATATACTCTAATACTCATTATAATTCAATTTACAACAATTTCCAACTACGCTCGAAAAGTCGATAAAATCACCCTCGGACCCACGTGCCCGAATTTCGGAAATTTTCGAAGATAAACATTACCCATAACATCATGAACTCAAATTTATGATTTATTCTCAATTCCATGCCCAAATTCATGGTCAAAATCCAAAAATATAAATTTCTAGATTTTCCTTCAAAATCCCAAATTTCTACAAATTTTCATGCCTAAATCCATGTATAAACCTTGTATGTAACTCACAACTAGTAGATTACCTCATGCTTGATGATGAAATCCCCTCTTCAAAGCTCCAAATATCGACCAAGCCGTGTGAAAAATGGGTGAAATGAACCCAAACCCCGTTTTAGAAACATTCTGCCCAGCCCAGGTCCGCCCTTCTTCGCGTTCGCGGCACGGCCATCACGAACGCGAAGGCCAGAATGCACTGCCTCCAATCTACTCATCACGTTCGCGTCACCTTGGCCGTGTTTCATGAAGGCCAAACTGCTCCAGGCCCCTGCTCCCTCTCTCTTCTTCGCGTTCGCGTAGCCTTGGCCGCGTTCACGAAGGCCTTCCCAGCTACTGCCTCGCGTTCGTGAAGGCCAAATCCCAGCAGCCTCAAAGTTCTTCTTCGCGAACGCATGACTCCATTCGCGTTCGCGAAGAAGGAAACCAGATACCAACAACAACAGTTCCAAAATAGCTCAAATTGATCCGAAACCACCCCGAAACACACCCGAAGTCCCCGGGACCTCGTCCAATCATACCAACCTATCCCATAACGTAACACGAACCTGCTCGAGGCCTCAAATCACATCAAACAACACCAAAATTATAAATCGCACCCCAATTAAAGCTTAATGAACTTTAGAACTTCAAACTTCTACATTCAATGCCGAAAACTATCAAATCGCGTCTGAATGACCTCAAATTTTGCATACAAGTCACATTCGACATTACAGACCTACTCTAACTTCCGGAATCAGAATTCGACCCTGATATAAAAAATTCCACTCTCGGTCAAACTTCTCAAAAACTTTTAAATTTCTAACTTTCGCCAAAAGACCCCAAAATGACCTACGGAACTCCAAATCAACATCCGGGAGCACTCCTAAGACTAGGATCACCATACGGAGCCATTCCCAGACTCGGAATCCCAAACGAACATCAATAACATTAACATACACTTTCACCCTAAATTTATAAAATCCTTCCAAATGCGAACTTTCCACAATAGGCGTTGAAACTCTCCCGGGCCATCCAAAACCCGATCCGGACATACGCCCTAGTCCAAAATCATCATACGAATATGTGGGAACCTTCCAATCTCGATTCTGAGGTCGTTTACTCATAAATCACACCTTAGTCAATTCCTCCAACTTAAAGCTTCCGGAATTAGAATTTTCTTTCCAAATCAACTCCAAACTTCCCGAAATTTAGTTCCGACCATGCATGCAAGTCATAATACCTGAAGTGAAGCTACTCAGGGCCTCAAACGGCTTAATGACGCGCTAGAGCTCAAAACGACCTGTCGGGTCGTTACATTCTCTCCCACTTAAACATACGTTCGTCCTCGAACGTGCTAAGAACTGCTCTGGAGTTGTTCGAAATCACTATTTAACACCTCGTGTACCTACCCATGCTACCACAACCCAGTTGAGCACATTAGCTCTAGAAAATATGAAGATTTCCCCTTATTTAGTCAAGTTAGCCTTAGAGCCAAATTCCAACATCTGAACTTCTCTGGAAGGTTTGTTCTCAACATACGAACAACGTATTAATCGTTACACACTGCACCAAACATGATTGTATACCCTTACTGAATTCACACCATGCGCCACATAATCCACATGACCATAATAGCTTCCTCTGACAACAATAACCAAAATTCCACGAATCTGATGCCCACGATACACCTCATGACACATATAAGTCATGTTCTAACCCTTGCAATAATGCCACAATGGAAGAGATGTGTAGAAATTCTTAACCAACTGTTGAGTCGACAAATCATTGAGTCCCTCCTCCTGACAAGGACCATTACCCCATTATGAACCAAATAACGATATTTGCCTTTTACTATGCCTCATTTAATCTGATCGCACTGATCCCAGGTCCAAAAATCTCGTCTCACCCAGTATAAGATGTTCAGGAAATAAGCCATCACTGACATTGCCAAAAGTATCATATAATGCCAGAATGTGCCAACAAGTTACAAACTCGCATGTGATACATAAGGAAAAATGAACTCCGGAAAGAACTGCTCAACCCACATGACTAATTAAACAACCAAAAAGATGTCATGAACCCTCCTCAGAAAATGAGAAACAAAACACACAAGAATAGGTATAGGGAACTGTACTCAACATCACAATGTTGCGACGTGCAACCCGATCCACACATGATACCATTGCAGCGTGCAACCCGATCCAACCATGATACTCGTGGCGGCGTGCCACCTGATCCACACATAATAACCTATAAGGAAATACTTACCGAGCTAATGTTTATACCTACGAAATACCTGAATGCCAACCACAAGCACGCGAAGTGCCCAATACAAATCCTAGGGAGACGGGTAGCGCCATAAGCTACGAAAATCAAGCACAACTAAGGTGCAATAAATGACCTGCATCTCGAGAGCCATCTTGCTCATATAACACCACAAACTACACGGGATCTCAGTACGAGTGCGAATATTCAAACCACCTCACAATCCACCTGGCATAATATTGATTACATTGAATAGATGACAACAAAAATAACATCCAAGGCCTGAAGATTCCTTCGTAAGAAACACTAAGCTGAAATTAATGCACCCGGCCTGATATAGAGCCCACGTTCACATTTAGATCTATCCACGGACCTCAAGCCGATTCTGACTGTACCGTACTGGCTAGTAACCTTTCAAGGATCCACACTAACCCTTTTTCCCATGACACACAAGAAAACCCGTCAATCTGGAACAAACATCCACAGTTCGCAACCAAATGAATAGAGCGCCTTCCAGACCTAAATTGTCACATTAGCAATAGTACCATAATCTCCATACTTGGTTTCAATCTTCAATCAATCAAGTGACTATATCTCACACTTATACCATCTTCCCGTAGGATACGCTACCACGACCTTACGCACCAGGTAACAAGTCTGCACATCCATACAACCGGTCATACTAATGCTGTAAAGAATATTAGGAATCCGCAAGTCAATACACCAAGCCTCTTACACAGCACACCAATCTCAAGTGACTAAAGATAATACCAGCTTACTCTAACCATCTGAATTATTTTATGCTCATCCGAGCTTGTGACATTCTTGTCAACACCGAACCACAACCTTGATCCTCAACTTCCAATTCCCAAGGTACCCACTGCACCTAATCATGCCAATACGCAAGAGTACAAGAATTTCATCATAACTCCTGAACCACTAATAGGGTACACACTTCATCATATAGAAATCTTTCACTTAACTCATTTCGGGAAGAAATGAGAACCATTGCAACACGTGATTGAATTCCTATAACCACAGAAAAATCAAACCTCCAATAGTGGTCTAAACAACCATAATTCTTCTAGGATACATCTACACAAATACTCGAATGCCTCCAAATAAAATCAATTACGATGGCCGTCAAGCCTCGTAGTATTGCCACAAATCACATGTATAACTCAACACGCTGAAGGAACTGATCATTGCCGCCATCATGCTAATTCAACCATTGCTAATGGATCCGACTTCTTCTAATTTACTCCTTGACATTCCTTAGGAATAGTAATAGATCTATTTAAGAGATAACGAACCCAAATCTGCACTCATCTTGAGTGAACTTATTTTACGAGACCACGTTGTCTCAAAAACCCATGAACCATCGCATACCCTCCTTGTGCGCATATTCGCATCATTAACTAGTACACCCATTCCGATAATTCCTCTATGAATCCGAAGTTATTTTCTCCCGTTCCTCCAATGCTGCACCACAGACCGAAGATAACATAGAACACTCCAAGCCCTTTTTCATAATCCGCTGCAAAAGCTTGATACTTAACCATACTACGGACTCGAAATCCTAAGGCACCGCACTTTAAATTTTGAATCCACTAGGATCGTTGTTGAGATTCACCCACTCCGGCTTGGTCCCAAATATAATCAAACTCTAAGGCCTTGCTAGAACATGAACACTCTCTCAAAGAAGCACTCGACTGGATCACTTTCCTCGTACTTCACATCTACACGAAGCATAAACTTCGAGTCTTCCCAAAGCCTAAACATGAATCGATAAGGCCAATTATAGAACACCTTCTTCAAATCATTTTCTCACATTACCACTGATATCCTCTTTCCTTATTCGTAATAATCCATCAATATGCTGATAACCAGGAATCTCACAAGTAGACAACCAAGCTATCCAATCGTATGTGGTGGGGCTCTCCTGCTTATCTTGAAGCTACCATTACATAACTCTAGAAGTCACCAAGATTCCTTCTCCCCCATTGACATGATCTTGCACAATCGACCCGCTAAACGCCTCAAAATCCTTCTGTTAAACATTTTATGAACACTCTGAATCACTAGTCACATTCACATATTTGATCCTTACTGGATAACTAGTAGGATTCTTCGTAGAAGCTTCGTCAACACCACGCGACCGTTAACCTGCCACAGGAGATAACCCACTTGTGGAAATTACATGCCGACACCTTCCAACGTCGATGCACTGGGTAAAATTACTACGAAATTAGTATCCCATCCTGAGCCCGAGCTCATTCACCAGTTGTACAAGTCCATTCACTCCCCATTGACATCCCAAAAGTGCGACAATACATTCCACCCCTAAGTCATGTTGCATTCCCCTTCATATCAAGCAAGCTCCTTTCCGTCGTATCTAACCTTCCTTCGTATAGCAGCCAATATTCCAAATTAAGCCCGTAAACCTAGTCACTGTCCACCATGAATCCCAAATCACTCTGAACTTTCCTCAAGGCGTGCAACTATCCTACTATAGAACCCATATGCTACTCTCCCACTCTCCCACTTTGGTCAAACCCTCTCCTTTAAGCAACTACTTGACTCATGTTTCTTACACCTGGCCTTCTAGAAATTTAACCACCGCAAGAAGCCTCTCACATGTCCTTCCTCATCCTTCGTTGTCCAGTTGTTGCCTTAAATAGAATAATCCATCTCTGTAGCACCTGGATCAATAAATCGCTACCAACTTTAAACTTCCCCGAAGATAATCTTTCTCGAGCCATCAACACTAGGAACACCGATTTGATTCTAAACCATTGCACACAGCGATTTCTGACAACCGCTTCCTCGGAACCATTTCACAATACCCCGCCCCGAAGACGAATTGAAGAAAACCATAACACCGATGAACATAGAACATTCAATAAGGGCAATGACACCACATCACAAATGAAAATTCCACCACGCTCGAAAATACCAAGTCTCATTACTCCTTCAACCCAAATCTGAACATTCTTAGTCTGATTGCCTTTCCTCCGCTAGAAATAAAATACTGAATCTCTGAATCATGCACTGAGTAAAACCTCCTTTCAGGTCATTCACTGCCTCGACGCCTAGACAAGCATCTTACCATTACACAAACACTATGCGATAGCAACGCATGAATCATCATAACAATCAATGCCAAGTCTCAAAACCTTAGGTAATACTGATACTGAGCTGAAACAACAGGACAACCTTCCGCAAGGCGACGACAATAGCCCAATCAAATAGGCAGGTAGAAACATCCTGCACCACATCTGTAGTACCATGACAATTCCTCAATTCCCAACCTGTAACAAGCGCTTCACGTTGTATAAGATTGAATAGGAAAGAAATAAAGGCACAAGCCTCGAAAGAATAAAATCACACGATTAGGAATCAAGAAGGGAAGTGCTCCTAACAACCCTGTAGCCTCTCAAAGATAAGTACAGACGTCTTTGTACCTATCCACAAGACTCTACTATACTCGCTCATGACTCATGAGACCTAAGTGAACCTAGTGCTCTGCAACCATATTGTCACGATCCAAAATGCATTAATGATCGTGATGGCGCCTAACACCGCTGTCAGGCAAGCCAACAATAATTGATTAACTCGATTATTCATTTTAGTAATTTAAAATTATAATTTTCCTTCAATTAAATAATTATAAATAAAATTTACAGAGTAAATGATAATATTTTCCGAACTAAAATACTGAACAACTCATAAGTACCCCCAGAACCCGGTGTCACGAGTGCATGAGCGTCAACTAAGAAGTAAATAAAATACAACATCTGCCAGAATACAAATTAGATAGGAAAAATACAAATAACTCTGGAGGAGACTCTGCTGGATGCGGATTGTAACCTGAAATGCAGTTCGCGGCAAGTCCCCACATCATCCGTGTCTCCGTGCCCAAAGGACCAATGGACATAAAAGTACATGCACAAAAAAATGTGTAGCAAGTATAGTATGAGTACGTAAATACACGTGTACCCAGTAAGTATCTAAACTAACTCTGGAGGAGTAGTGACGAGGGTTCGACCTCGACACTCACTAGTAGTCCAATAATATTAGGTATAGTAAGGAGGTGAACAAATATGAGGAAGAATAAATAAATTAAATAAACAAGTGTAAATACGTGGTACAATTATCCTACTTACAATAAAATCAAGTTCTTAATTAGCAAATTCCTCCACAACGGGAGCATATATATGTGTATAATGGACCTCACCAAATAGGTTGTTATAATTCAAATCAGGGAAATACTCACAGATACTCTAACTTCTTGCCAAATATTATGCACGATTCCATGAGGATATTTTTATAGAAATGTCGAGGCCTACGGCCCCATCGAAAGGCACGAATCATAGATGCATCTATTAAATTGTCAAGGCGAACGGCCCGCTCCCATGAGAGTATGGTACATATGTCCTGCCGAGACGAATGACCTGATCCCATTATAATAAGAAGCTTAAACGGGTCCTTGACCCCCACTCAAGAACAAACATGTGAGTTATAATTTTTAAGAAAAATTTGAGTGTTTTCGAATCTAATAAACAATTCATCTGATTAAAGGGATTTCGAAATTTCTCTGTCTGTGCTTCAAAGATTGTTTTTCAAAATTTTCCCAGGTATTTATCCTTTTCAAGATCGTTCTTTTGTCTGAAATTAAGCTTTGAAGAATTGGTATACGAATTGGGTTCCAATTTGTAATTTGACGAAGATATTTATAAAAATAAAAAATCATAAATTGCTTTAGATTGTATTAGTGGTTTGGACATATCGATACAGAGAACTTTTGGGCTTTGCCAAATTCAAATTTCGTCCTGTTCTTCTTCTTTCGTGAATATTGGTTTGATTGGTTTTGGGATCTGAAAAAATAAAATACCAAAGAATTTTTATTGCACTGCGATTCTTTTACGCATTCAAGAACTCCTTGTCGGTCTCTTACTCTAGCTTCAACGAAAGTTCCAGGTTTTAGTCGCGTGAATTGGTACCTCCCACCTATTATCTTGGTTTATAATTCCCCCTATTCTCTTGGTTCTGTTGGTGTTAGTGTGTTTTGCAAGTATCACTTTTATGGCTGCTTGGAGGCGATCGGGAGGTGCACACGCACAAGCAGTAGAGTAGCAGCTATGTGCCGGGTTCCGCAACATCGGGAGTATACCAAGTCGAAAGTTCTAGGTTCTATTCGCGGGAATTGGTACCTCTTGCCTCCTGTTTCTCTATCTCCTGTGTTAATTAATGTCACCCCCCAAAATCGAGGGACGCGACCGGCACTAAACCGGGTGACCCCAGTCAAGCGAACCTGATTTGCCTTTCCTATCCCACGCGTTACCCCGTGATTTCAATATACATCATTCAAGTAAAATAGCCATTTATAACTTAAGCATAAACTTTCAACTTGAATTCACTTCTAGTTTTTATCATTACTAACACATGATACCAAATACTTACAAAATACATACAACATTAACAACGTGGACCACGATTCCAAACCGTATGCTTGCTACCCAAAATACATATATACTTTCCCCACATTGTGTCTACGGAGCCTCTACAAGTACAAAAGATTTATATACTACTTGCCGGCAACAAGGTCCCGGCTATACCTTACACTACACCATAAACTCAAATAATGGTGACATGAGCCACACGTGGCCCCGGGAGGAAGTGGGGCTCACCAGAACAACTGACAGAAAGGAGAGGAGGCACTACTGATGGTGGGTTGAATTAACTGTTGTAGAACCACCTACATTTATACAAGAAAATGTAGCGCCCCCGGCAAAAGAGACGTTAGTAATGTGGAATAGTACTAGTATGTATGAACAAACTTTATCCCAAGTACAATCAAACAATACACAAGTAAGAAACAGTAATAGAACCAATCAATCAATGCACGTGGAAAAGAACAACCAAATCATCAAGTTTCACAATCTCTTCTTTTCCCCTTTCAACATTACCATATTCAAGAGTTTCCCCGATTTTTCATTTCGATGGTGATAACGATCACATTCTGACCTTATTACCTCGACCACCCTTATTCCCTCAGCCCCCCTTATTACCTCACATCTCATCAAGTTTCATAGATTTTTATTTCAATGGTGATAATGATCACATTCCTTCCTTATTACCTCGACCTCCCTTATTCCCTCGGCCACCCTTATTACCTCACATCTTATTATCCTTATTAGTTCGTGTTGCAGCGCGCAACCCGATCCCATCAGATAATCATATTCTGTAACAATTAACCACAAACAATCAATCACAAGAATCAACATTTCTAGGAACACAAGTTCATATCAACAATTTATTTATTTGGGCCCAATCCACCATAGTTCTTACCAAGCAGTAATTCATGTACACGGTGTTGCCATAATCGTTCAACTCATTTACATCGTTTCACAATACCCTTTTTCCATTACTTTCCACGCACGACTTTTAGCCATTATATACATTCCCACACTTGGGCACATCAACAATCTTTCATTCATTAACACATACTTTCATATCGATACTCTCGAGCATTTACGAGCTTTGCACATAATAAGACAGGCACATTACACCCTTCACAACCTCATATAGCACGGTAATATGACAATCAATTAGGACAATCAGAGAGTAGAATCTTAAGTCTCAACACATTTGAACAATAAATTCACATATTATCAACAAGGTACACATGTCGTATGCTCGGACCCAACAAGGGGATTCTACAAAGGTTAAAGTTAGCCATACATACCTGGGGTCGAAATCCCTTTCTAACTTTTACTCTCAAATCACCGGACCGACTAGCACCTTCAATCTAATTCACAATGCGGCACATTTAAACTTAGAATTAGGAATCATGAACATGTCTTGAACTCATTTGAGCTTTCTATCAAACACTAGGTGTTCCTTTAGATTAAATAACCCCTTTTTAGTGAAAGGTTACTCCAACCTATTTTCCTTTACTAGATTATGATAAATTGGGTACATGCATGCAAGATTCTTAACCCCATCTTTATGAACTCTCCTACCCAGGTTTCATTTTAACAAAATAATCTGGAAATTAAGGTTAATGAGGTAGAAACTTACCTCTTAGGGTGAAGAAATTTGTGTCCTACTTGATTAGTTCCAAGCTTGAGTGATGAAGGAAGACCAATTTGATGGAGTTGAGACTTTCTCTCTATAGAACCCACTCTTTCCTCTCTCTAATATATCAGAAAATGGTTAAAAATTGAAGGGGAGGGGTGTTTTAATGAACTGGGGTCGGGTTTTAAAAATTAGAAAAAATAGGGCCCGAAACAAGAATGGGGTCAGGAATGCGACCCTGACATGCGGTCCGCATAATGTCCCTCAAGATGGGCCAAAATTCAAAACACACTGCCCAGGTATGCGACCATTGTGTCCGCATACACGTTATGTGATCGCATAATGCATCGCATAACTTCCCTCCCAAAATCAAAGGCAACAATGCGACAGATATGCGGTCCGTAGAACTGAAATGCGATCGCGCATTGGACCGCATAGTTGACCTCAAATGGGGCAGTGATCTGCCCGGGTATGCGACCATTATGCGGTCCGCATACACGTTATGCAATCGCATAGGCGTCGCATAACACCCACTTTCTGGAAAATTTTATTCTTTAAGTCTCGGGGTACTTTTTACTAAATGTTGGTCCGTTTTAAAAATTTTCACAATAAAAACAACTCGGGGACTCGTTCAGGTATTATTTTTAAACAAGAAAATTTTACGGGTCTTTACATCCTCCCCCTCTTAAAAATCATTCGTCCTCGAATGAGGGTTTTTGGAAATCATTTAGCTTTGAAAGCATGATATGCAACTTCCAGATTTTCACTAACTCCAATATTTCAGAAAAATTTCGCCAGAGTTCCCTTTGCAATTAGACCTATCTACCTGTCAGAGATCTCCCGAAACACATTTCCAAGCACCATTACACAGTTTTAATCACCCAATAACTCACACACAACGTTGTTACCTCAACAATTTGTAAATATTCAATCATTTTGTCAACTACACATAGTTCTTTCTTCTTGTACCACAAATTTGCACATGATTTACATTTTCGCACATAACTTGGTTGTTTTAATGAGTCCCATACAACCCAATCACCTCAATATACTATATTCATTTCAATTAATCATTACCAACCTACTCTACCATTAATTGCTTGACTAACACATACGTTCCACAAAACTTTCATTTACCTCAAGGGTTACACACTACCCAAATAGAACAGTGGGTTCAGTTTTAGCACACATTGGGAGATTACAACAATAAGGCAATTAGGGGAAGATGGGGTGATTTTGCACAAAAACGGACATAAAATATAATTTGCTTAGAGATGACAGTTCTGATGAACACTCCAGACTTATTCAAACAAATGGGGATATTTTTCTTTCATCTCATTTTCCGCTTCCCACGTGGCTTCCTCAATGTGCTGACTTAGCCACAATACTTTAACTGAAGCAATTTCTTTGTTCCTCAATCTACGGAATTGTCTATCAATAATAGCAACCGGAACCTCTTCATACGATAATTATTCATTAACCTCAATAGTCTCAACAGGTACGATGGCTGATGGATCTCCAACCACTTTCTTCAACATGGACACGTGGAACACTGGGTGCACTAATGGAAATTCAGGGGGTAATTCCAACCTATAAGCCACTTGTCCTACCCTTTGAGCAATCCGATATGGCCCGACATACCTTGGGATCAATTTTCCTTTCTTCCCAAACCGCATTACTCTCTTCATGGGAAATACCTTCAAGAATACCCAATCATCTACTTGGAATTCCAATTTTCTTCGACGAACGTCCGCATAGGATTTTTGAAGGCTCTGAGCGGTTTTCATCTTCTCCCGAATGACTCTGACTTTTTCCAATGCCTTGTGCACAAGATCTGGCCCTAAAAATTCTGCTTCACCAACCTCGAACCACCCACTCGGATATCTACACCTCCTTCTGTACAATGCCTTAAATGGGGCCATCTAAATACTAGCGTGAAAGTTGTTATTGTAAGCAAATTTGATAAGCGGTAAATGATCATACCAACTACCCTTTAAGTCCAACACAGAAGACCGTAACATATCTTCAAGCATCTGAATAGTCCGCTCTGCCTGACGAAAGATGTGCTGAGATTTACCTGAGTAACCAAACCTTGCTGAAATTTCCTCCAAAAATTAGCCGTGAACTAGGCTCCTCGGTCTGAGATAATAGAAACTGGAGTACCATGAAGCCTGACTATTTCCTTGGTATACAACTGAGCGTACTGTTCTGCAGTATCGGTGGACTTGACCGGCAAGAAGTGAGTTGATTTCGTGAGTCGATCCACTATCACCCAAATCGAGTCGAACTTGCACTGAGTGCAAGGTAACCCTACCACTAAATTCATGTTGATCATCTCCCATTTCCACATTGGAATTTCCATAAGCTGAGTTAATCCACCAGGCCTCTGATACTCGGCCTTCACCTGCTGACAATTCAGACATTTAGATACAAAGTCTGCTACACCTCTTTTCATATCGCTCCACCAACNTGCCTCCTTCAACTGCGGCAATGCTGGATCAATAAACTGCTTCTCCTTGACTTCCGCTACAAGTGATGATTCTGCCCCATTATGCACCATGACTTTCCCCTCGTCTGAGGTCGAGAGACAGACCCCCAGACTAGCCAATTGACAAACCTCCCGAGCCAACGACCTCTGATTTTCCTCCAAATGAGCCAGACTACCCATAGACTTCCGACTGAGAGTGTCGACCACTACATTTTCTTTCCCTGGATGGTACAGAATGTTCATATCATAATCCTTAAGCAATTCTA
>MDKI01190369.1:0-29009 GCA_005239505.1 Nicotiana paniculata | reverse complement strand
CCTATATTACTTGTCGACCACGTACACTTGCGTGTGCATTGGGAAATCAACCAACAGTTGTAAAGCAGACCGGAAACTGCATACATGCCATCTCCCAACTAAAAAGACGTCAAAAGGTTTTTCATGCCGCCTTTGAGGTTAGCAGAAAAAGGGCAAACAGGGTGTCTTCCGCACAAGCTGGATAGCCAAGTTCACACGCTGAGGGTTGTCACAGCATGAAGTCAATGGAAGCCCTACATCATCAAAGAAAATGTTCGTAAGTTTCTCAGAATATCTTTTTACGAGTTAAATTTTATTGATGTAGTGAGAAATCCAACATACAAGATGTATGCAAAAGGTAGAAAATCCTACAAGAAAGCATGTTTCTTTAGTAATTGCATAAATACTAACTGAAAAATTAGAAGTAGACTAAGAATATCCGAAGAACTAAAATGTTCACTAGAAATCCTAAAAGAAAGCAAGTTTCTTCACCAATAGCATCAACTGTAACTGGAATATAAGTACTCCAAGAATATCGGAAGGACAAATATGTTCATTAGACGTCATACAGGAAGGAAAGCATGTTTCTTTACAAATAGCATCCAGTCATCAACACTAACTAGAATATTAGAAGTACTCCAAGTATATCTTAAGAAAAAAATATGTTCAACTAATCTGAAAAAAAAATTCTACTCCATCAAACACTTTGTATCTCTCTTCTGAATTTTCATACTAGAAGCACCTTTCTTGCAGTACACCTAACACATGCTTCACACTATACGGTGTGTAATATATGTCAACAGATGCCAAAATCATGACAACTCAATTCATTGATAGAAAGTTGTTAGACAAATTAACCGAGGAGGAAACGAGCACTTGTGCAAAGGCAACAAAAATTCTAATATTTTCATCAGAAAAGAGGGAGGTAAAAAAGGGAGAATTCAAGGAGAGTAGCTCTTCCAACTATTCATGATGTCTTCAAATGGATATCTGCAAGTATCTTGCTATTAAATAAAGGGAAAAACAATTGTCTCCTCTTTCTACTCACTCTGTAAAGTAACAAAACAGCCGAACACTTCCAAAAGCAAGAACATAAGCAAACACAGTTCAGGTATCAAAGATTAGAGATTTTCTATGTTCCCCTTGCAAAAAATGTAAAAGACAGTTGCTGGAGATCGATATGCTATCCTACTTTTCTGTGACAAAAGACCTACTGTTGAATTCAAGGGTCCATTTATTCTTCTTTAGTGTTTCAGTTTGTCATTATAGATCCAGCTCAAAAGCAAAAGGCGCCAAGACCAGGGAATGCACTTCTCGATATATGTTTATCCTTTTATTAGACATCAAGACTCTTCCACAAGATAAATAGAACAATTTGGACCAATGTTTTCTTAACTTGTGCATTCGTCCAAATAGCAGCAAAGCACAAGCATCTCAACCAATTGCACAGAATTAACTAATGTAAACAATAGAGTTAGTTCACATAGTATATCAACACCTCAAAGTAAATGTGCTTAGTTCACCAAGTGCCTGTATACCACATACATGCATGTGCACATAAGATAAGAAAACCTCTGAAGAAATGACATCATCTAAAAGTGGGAGTTGACAATCAGTACAAAGAAAGAATATAGTAACATAAACTATAGTATAATGATAACTTGATCTCCAAACCTTGTGAGTTTTTGCGTGCCAATTTATCTCGAGCATTTTGCTTCGTAACTGGTAGCATCCCTCCGATCAGCATTAGGCTCTCTGAATAGTCGAAAATCATATATGCACCATTCTTAGAACTATCGATGCTCAAGTTTGCCTTAACTGAACAAGTCACGGGATCAAACAAGAACACCACTTCTTCTTTGTTCTTAGCAACAATGTCACCATTCCTCAAACAGCCCATAGTTCTCTCTAATCGGATTAAGGGTCCAACTTTGTATATTTTAGTCCAACCATCTTCATCATCCATTACCCAAACATCAAAATAGGATTCGTCTCTTTCATCAAAGGTCAACTTACCAAGAGAATCGTCCAAGACCACAAGTTGTTGATGCTTCTTATTCCTTTCTCCGGTTCCTAGCATTGGTAACTTCTCAAATACTTTTTTACCCACATCAAAGCGCACCAACACCGGCCGCCACCCAAATTCATCAGTGACGGTAGCAAACCAATAAGGTACCCCTTTAATGTTCACGTTGCTAGTATGCCCAGGAATATGAAAAACCACCTCACTTTTCAGTTTCTGCCATCCAAAACTCTTGCTTGACCACAATTCCACATGGTTCGGTGCTGTAGATGTTGGCACGGCAGTAAAGATTCTCAAGACCAAAAATTCATTTTCTAGGGGATCAAAAGCCAATCCAATGGATGCCCAACAATGCACTCCCATAACAGGTTCACTTTCAGAAAGCTTCACCATCCTAGACTGCCTCATAGCTGGGTTCCAAAGGGTAATCAAATCACCCCAAGGTGGCTGAAAAAGGCACACAATGCCATTGCAAGGACCCACAATGTACATATGGGGAAAGAAGCAAGGAAAAGGGCTGTCCAGTTCCACAATTGATGATGATGATGATTCAGGCTCAGGCGGGGGAGTATATATAGAGAGTACATGATGAGAGGACTCGTAATGGCGGGTTCCTATAAGAATGGATGAACCGCTGCGCTGCAGAGCAGAGGATTGGCTGAAATGGGCGGCGATAAAGTTGGGTTTCGAAATGAGGTTTCTCCATTGCTTGCAAACGCACCTGAATCGTAAAAGGATTTTCACAGAGAGACGGGAAAGGATATTAGAGATGATTTGTCTTGGGAAATGCAAGTCGGAAGTTGATTCTGGAGCTCTGCTCTTTGTACTTTTGGAGCTTCCTTTCCCTTTCTTCTTCACATTTCCTTTGCCTTTAGCTGGCGCCATCTCTTCGCTGGGAAATCGCTGGAGGTTGAAGATGATCAAGTTTAGTGAAATTGACAAAGAAGAGTGGAAATCGGTAAAAGGGGTTTGAGGGTTTAAGGTCAAAAAAGCATTTTTGGATTATATGAAGGACATTCCAGTTTATGTTTCTTTTTATGTGTTTGTTACGACATTAATATACGCTCCTTGCATCTCGTCTTAAATTATTTATTATTTGCTGATTTTCATTTTGTTGAGGATTAGTTTTAAAAGATTTTAAAATTATCTTAGATAGATAATGGAATACTAATATTTTTGCTTTTGAGAAATTAATCTATGATATTAGAAGAGATTACCTAAATTAATGTAATATCTCTAATCCTTGTCTCGATTGAAGACAAACAGTACATTCTCTTCCACCAATTTGTCTTTTGTGCCCAGAATTTGAGACGCAGCATCCATTTCGGCATCAGCTCGGAAAAAACGTTTTAAAACCAATTTCTGATTTTTTTTTAATAAGACATAGTTTGGATATCTTCTTATTCTTTCTACAACTAATTTTAAAAACAACACAAAGCTACTTTAAATAAATAAGTACTCTTTCAATACGTTTCTCCCTTTCCACAACTCTTTTCACCCAGTGAATGGGTGTGAATGGGAAGTGAAAGAGCCGCCTTTTGAATTACACATTTTCATCTCACTCTTTCATTGCTTATAAATTTAGGCTTAATCTCATTTTTCAGATATGTAAAATTTGATAATTTCTCCCTTCTTTTCTACGTTGTTGTATTATTTTCAAATAAATAAAGTGTCAATTATTATTTGCTTCGTTTGTTGAGTTCGCTGAAGTTCTGTAATTTCAATGGCTAGTAGTACAGAATAGTTTTTCCGTTCTATCCTGGGAGGAAGTAATTCATTACCTTGGGCAATAGTGAGGGATTAAATTCCTTAAGGACACACAAACAACTTGTGGGCTCGGAATTATTTTATATTTATTTATTGAACTAATGTTTCTTTACTTTTCAGATTTTCTGATTTCGAACACAGATTATTAACAGAGTGTTTGTGATATTGAGTGTTGAATGGATTAGCTTAGAGAGGCTAATTAATCTCTTGCCGTGCCTAACACACTCCATAGCTAGGGCCACGACAAGGATTGTGATGAACCTCTTTAGCTTAATTAGTTAATGTAATTGTATTTTCTTTGCTTAATTGTGATTGGATTTTCAATTACATATTCAATCTTGTGCTTCATTTATTTTAATTGGGTGACTTCCAATTAGAATTGCCTGTATAATGTCGAGTTGAGCTTGGAAAAGAGAAATGAAGTATGTATTATGTTTTTAGATTCAATAATGAGGGATTTGACCAAGTAGGACAGTAATTGCAGTAATTTGTGACCGAGGATTGGAATATACTATTTTAACCCCGAATATTTAAGCTTGTATTGTGATGCATCCTACTTGTAGGTGCAGTTAGTAAGGGTAGATCAAATAAATCTTGTATGGGATTGGTGCCAACTTCTATGTAATAAAATATGGCACATAATTGTATATTTCGTAAAACAATTATATTCTTAAAAAGAAAGCAGAATTTTTACGCGAAACATTTATAATCATAGCCGACATTTATATTATGTGTGGTTGGCATATTAAAAAAAGCAATTACTATCAAGTTAAATACTTGATATATTATAAGAAGCTACATAATTGAAGTTGTTCGAATGTTATTTTTAAAATTCAGTTGATAGCAAATTTTCAATATAATTGTGCCTTGAAATGAAAATAAATATCTATGGAATAGGCTCACCATTCATAATTGGTTTGAGCTTGCATTATTTTTGGGCAACTCCTTACACACTAATTATAATATTTTTATTAAAATAGTAATAATAATTAGTATGGGATTCCGAAAAATAGTTACAGTGAAAACCATATTCATTTCAGAACTCCGATGATAACATATATAGGCTATAAAATCAAGAAAGTCAAAAAGTGAAGACTTTTCAGGGCTCCGTAATCCTCTACTGGAGAAGAATGAAACTCGATGGTAATAGCAGCAAGGATAAAGGTAAAGATGTAGCTGTGAGTCAGAATATGGAACTGATGATCCTTTCTGGTTGGCCGGTGGCACCGATTTTTTCATTCCACAGCAGCAGTAATGCATTCAATGTTGTAATACACCAAAATGTTAGGACTTTATCAGTAAGGATAGGAGATCCATACATTTTTCATACTCCCACAGTACCCTGTAGATATTCATGGTTATCTCATCTGATGGCTCGTGTATAGTTCGCCCATCCAATGCAAAAATTGTTTCATTTTTTTCTTGAATTAAGATTCTATTGATATGTCTGCAGCTATGCTTATTTATAGTAGTTCAAACCAATTGCAACTGTAGTATATATGTAAGCACAATAAGATTTTGTCTGTGAGTATGAAACAATAAGGTGTACTGAAATCTATTTCGTACCACTATTCTGTTTATCTAACAAACTCCATTACTAATGGATTATTTCTAGCTAGCTACTGTCTATTACGAATATCACTACTGCAGGGTAGGAGATCCAGTTTAGTCCTCATCTTCTTGCTCTACTGCAGTATTTTCAGGGCCTCTCTCAATTTTGATTTCATACTCAACTTCAACGTCCACTTCAGCTTTAACATCAGTTTGCTCATCAGCATTACATTCTACCACGTCCTCTGCATAGATTGTGTCCCAATCGTGATCCCCAATCTTTTTCACTGCATCAAAATCCACTTCTTCTTTTACTTGCTTTTTGCTAATTGTTATCTTCTCAATAATGATGGTGTCTGAATTTTTCAATTTATATTGATCCACATAGTTATACCAACTTCCTCTGAGATAGTATTTTTTGCTTTTAAGCACAAATAACATGTTCCACTTTTCCCCCTCATGATCAACTAAAGTTAGTGGTTCTCCTTTACCATCGTCAGCAGGTGCAGAAATATGAAGAAGGATTTTCTTTCTGACTTGGTCCACTGGGAGTTTTAAGCCACCGCCATTTCCACGGCTAACATCATATTTTGTTAGTCTCTTGGAAAAAAACACTTCTTTTTTGGTAGATGTAACCACACAACCAGTTTGGCCTCTGCACATACACAACAGGAAATCAATTTAAAATATAATACTTCAAGAATCACAGTCGGCTAATTATCAAACAAGAATAATAAATACTAGTACTCAGTATATACCCAGAATTGGTGAATTGCAGAGTATGGTAATCAGTCCTTTCTTCATTGGTGATGATTGTTTCCTCATTCTTGACTTCACTCAATACTGGTTCATGCAGTATATGTCTAGGGTCCACTAAAGCATCAGTTTCTTTCATTTCAGATACATTCTTGAAGCGTCCACCTGTGGAATTATATACAATTAACAAACACAATGTGAACTACTTTCTTATTGCTATACGCCATTATTCATATAAAGAACATAACAGAGGTCTTTAAATTGGAAAATTAACAATAATCGAAATGGAGTGACGTACTTAGTTCGCAGTCATTGATTTGGAGAGAACAAGCAGTTATTGACTTCTCAGTAATGTTATGATCTTCTTGATCATCATCAGACAAGTTCTGATGGATTGCCTCTGTTACTGTGGGCGCCATTGTTGCATCTCTTTCTCTATCAACCTGTTGCGTTTGAGCTTCTTTATCCCTTTGTTGATTAGACATTTTGAACTTCTTGATTCTTGCTTCTACTAAATTCAGAGAGATAGAGAGAGAAGGAGAGGGAGATTTACAACTTACCAACACTATTTATAAGCAAGATAGCTAGCCGAGCGCATTATCTCGAAGTGCCTCGTGTGTAACTAACTTTTGAACTTTTAATAGTTTTGGATTTGTTTTTAATGACAACTGAGCTTCTTTTTTTTATTTTTGGCGGAAAAAATTACAAGGTTTTCGAGTATCTTCATAGAATTTATGTGATATTTATAGCATTTCTTTTTATGATCATTAAAATGAGTTTTTTTTTTGGAAAAAATTACAAGGTTTTCGATTTATCTTCACAGAATTTAGGTGATAGTAAAAGCATTTTTAGCACAACGTAAATGTTAAGTATTACTTTCCTTGTCCCAATTTATGTAGTACATTTTTTTTTTAGTATGTCTCATATATAATTACCTTTTTATACTTCAAAATAATTTAAAATTTATATTTTATTCTTAATGAAATGATCTATCGTCATACAAATTTTTAAGAGTTATTTTATACTACAAATTTTAAAAAGAAAAATCTTTATTTTTTTTTTAAATTCTATGTTAGTCTAAATATGATATATAAATTAAGCCGGAGAGAATACTAGTTTGTGCCATTGTATAACTCAATGTATAAGGAGGACACGTTGCAAGAGGAATCGGGAGGGTTTTAGGGGAGGACTATAATTTGTGCTTTCAATCAAATTTTGAAGTTTCACAAATAATTGAACATGTGTATCTGAGGGGGTTATTGTCATAAAGGTAAAATGCAAGATATGAATGAAATTCGAAAATAAAGAAAATGGGATTTGATAAATGAGGGTACACCTCGAACTAGAACACTAAAAATAGTGGTGAAAGTTGAAAAGCATATATATTTTCCGTTAGCTCCTCTGTTTACATTTAGAACATAATTCATAGCACACTTTTTGTAAAGCAAAAATTTCAAGAATTTCAGACTGTCTAAAATGGAAGACAATTCAGATAACATTCAAGTTGATGACATGGCGGCGAATGAAATCTGCGATTTTTTTTCAAGACATTCACCTCTCTGTGCTTCTTTGCAGATCAAAGACTCTAAGTATGTTAATTACTCAATTTCAATTTTCATCAGTTTTGAATAATTCTCCTGTTCCGTTAAACCAGAACCAATCTAGTACGTAATAGTAGTTAATTTCGATGATTGATTTCCATGAACGAAGTAGAAAATTACAATTCTTTAAGGTGATCAAGAAAATGATGAAATACCATATTATATTAATCAAATTGTAATTAAGAGCTATATATGTATAATTCCGAATTCCGATTGATGCTGCTTCTATTATTGGCAGAGGTAATCCATTCGTGGATTTATTTAGTAATAGTTAATTCTATTACTAAATCCCTATAGCTCTCTGCTCTCTCACCATAATACTCGATTTGTAGCGCTACTCGTATTAGTATTATGGTAAGATAATCAAAAGGAATAGGACGATACAAAAGCACTTCGAGGATTTTGCTTATACAGGGAAACCAAGCGATCCCTTTTAACAGCTTGTTTGGATGACTGTTACATGTTGTATTGTATCGTATTGTTACTTTAAAGCTTATTTGTTATGTATCGTTTCATAATGTATCGTATAGTATTGTATTGTATTGTATTGCATTGTATTGTACTGTATTGTATTGTATTGTATTGTACTGTATCGTTTTGATGTATATAATGTTTGGATAGATTGTATCGTTTGTTGTCGTTTCATGAAGTCATACACTAACAATATAAAGAATAAACTTATAATATTATAAAGAAAAGTAAGGTATGAGGTACTATTATTATACAAAAAGGTAGGATAAAGAATAAAATAGGATTTTTTAAATAATATAAAAGAGCAAAATGAGGAAAAAAAATAAGAAAACACGCCAAATCTGTCGTTCCATAAAATGACACTTTTCATCGTTACATAACGATACGATACAATAAAATTTAAGTAACAATCAAAACAAACATTATCCAACACAAGTGCATGGAAAATTACTTTAAATTGGTGTACAATCTCACATGGCATATGATACTTTGCTAAATTTGTTCTATCGTCCCTGACTAACAATTTCAAGTTTCAGGATCCATCCACGAGATGACCATCCAATTTTGTATAAGACCTAAAGCACAACTTCTTCCCCATATGGATAATTGATAACAAAGTTATTTGGCTAAGAGTTTTAACTATTTGTATACACTAGTAACGTTGTAAAAGAATTCCAAACCGGCTGTAATAAATGGGATTGGTACATAACATAAAATATAAGACAAGCTACTTACTACAACTATTAAAATACAGTGATAGTGATGTTTTATATTTCTAATATCACGGTGATTTGTGTGGTGTTCAATTTTTCGCGTTCACTGATTATAGAAGGACCCGGTTCTTTTAAGTGTTCTTTAACCTACTGTTGTTGAAATAGTAAATGCGGAAAGTAAAGAGCACAAGTATTTTTACGTGAAAAACACCTGGCTCAAAAGGTGAAAAAAACACAACCCACTACTCAGTAGGATTTTCCCCAACACTTCACTAAATCACTGAGCCAAAACCGTATTTACAAAACTCTTTGTAAACCTAAGGATTAACTCTAATCTCGCTGTGGCAACCAACCTCTAACTGTTGCGACAACTTCAAGTTAACTCTAACTTGCAAAAACCCTTACATTGATAATACCATGGTTTGCTACGTATTAGTTACACATAGGATAATACCAAATAGGATGTATAACTACTACAAGCATTAGATATAAAGACGTTAAAAAAATGTACCAAACAAGGGATTAGTAATGCACAAAGTTAATGCTTGTATTACCTACCAAACGACCCCTAAGCTTGTTGAGGTGTAAGCTGCGTGATATTCTTCTGTGAAATATTCGAATTTATAGAGCTTGGTTGAGATAGTTTACATTTGATTTGTCATCCTTAAAATAACCTTACTGCTAACACTAACTACTTATTTTGTTTATATGAATATTGTGTAGGAAAGCACCGATTCTAACAAGTATGTTGTTACTTGTTTCCCCAGTTCTTTATACTACAATAAGGAGATTAACACATTTCTATGATTTCAACATAATCACTGAACCTTTTGCACAAAGATGCAGGTCATATATCCACTTTTGAAGAATAAACTGTCAAGGTCTGAGAATTCCTTTGAAAGAGACTAGCCTTGAGTTTGTTTAGGAGCTTCAATTAATGGTGTACAAGGAGTTGAGCTGCCTACTTATCAGCATGCTATTATTGAGAGCCATCAAAACTAAGAACTACCTAAGGGAAGGAGTACAGAAATTGAGCGAAAAACTCAAAAGGGAACACAATGGGAGATGTTATGAAGGGAAAGAAAACTCCAAAAGTATTACACCACAAACATGAATACACCATAGATTAATCAAGTACCAATTGATGAGTGCAATGAACAACAGGCATTGGTTGAACAATCTGATAAGTCAGATAATCAGAATTAGAACCTTCTAGTATAAACATCAGATGGTTGTAAAACAGCCAGGGCAGAAAATACATACACGCTACCTACCAACTGAAAACATGTCAAAGAGTATTTCATCTATCTATGAAGTTCGCAAAAAAGGGAGGGGGGGTAAACAGGGCATCTTTCGTGCAAACTAGATAGCCGAGTTCACGAGAGGTTTGTCTCTGCAAAGTTAAGGCAATCCCTGCATAATAATAAAAAATATTTGTAAGTTTCTCATAATATCTTTTTATGAGTTATATTTTATTGATTTAGGGGGAAATCCAACATAGAAGATGTATGAAAAAGGTAGAAATCCTACAAGAAAGCATATTTCTTTACTGATAGCAGCAACGCTAACCGGAATATTAGAAGTACTCCATGAATATCTGAGAACAAAAATATTTACTAAAAATCCTACAAGAAAGCACGTTTCTTTACGAATAGCATCCAGTCATCAACGCTAACCAGAACACTAGAAGTACTCCAAGAAAAAAGGAAGAACAAAAATGTTCCACTAATGTGTACAAACAAATTTTGTACTCCATCAAACATCTCTCTCTCTCTTTCCATATTGGCCCATCGAACTAAAGGAGCTACTTCCGTACGTCTAAATCATTTTCATCCTAGAAGCACCTTTCGTACAGTCCCTGGCATCACTTAATATACTCCACACTATACAGTATATAATATATGTCTAAAGATGCTAAGTCAATTCATTGATCAAATATTGCTAGACAAATTAACCGAGGAGTAAACTAAGAGTTGTATAATTACAATGAAACTTCTAATACTTTCATCAGTAAAGAGGGAGGGAAAAAAGGGGCATTCAAGGAGATCGAGTAGCTATTCCAGATAGTCTTGATGTCTTCGAATGAATTACTGCAAGTATCTTGCTATTGAATAACTGGAGAAACAATTGTCTCGTCTTACTACTCACTCTGTCAAGGAACAAAAACTGGTGAACACATCCAAAAACAAGAAGACTAAGCAAACACAGTTCAGGTATCAAAGATTAGAGATTTTCTAAGTATCCCTAGCTAAAAATGTAAAAGGTATCATAGCTCTACAGTTGCTGGAGATCGATATGCTATTACCTAATTTTCGGTGACAACAAAACCTACTGTTAGCTTCCAGGTTCAATTTATTCTTCTTTTAGTATTTCACATTTGACATTATTGATTCAAAGTCCAGCTTAAAAGCTAAAACCAAGAATCTTCCGCAAGATCAATAGAACTCTTTGGACCAATGTTTTCTTAATAAAAGTGGTATTCGGTCAAGCTTGGGTGCATCTCAACTAGTTAACAGAGCAGTTTGTTACAACCCATAGGTACATGTGATGGACTAATGCCATAGAAAGAAGCTAGAAACAGCAGTGACACAAGCATATCAACCAATTGCACAGAATTAACTAAACTAATCAATAGAGTTAGTTCACGTCAGGGTCAATGTTACCAAGTGCCTGTATCAATAGATTTAGTTCACATACATGCACATAACATAAGAAAATTTCTGAAGCAATGACAACATCTAAAGTTGGAGTTGACAATCAACACAAAGCAAGAATATAGTAACATAAACTATTGTTTAGTTATAACGCAATCACTGCACCTTATGAGATTTTGGCGTGCCAATTTATCTCTAGCTTGCTTCTTAACTGGTAGCATCCCTCCAATCAGAAGTAGGCTCTCCGAATAGTTGGAAATCTCATATGAACCCTTCTTAGCATTATCAACACTCTGTTTTGCTTTAACTGAACTAGTCGCTGGATCAAAGAACAGCAGTCCATTTTCATTCTCAGCAACAATGTCACCATTCCTCAAACAGCCCACAATTCTGCCAAACCCGAATAACGGTCCTACCTTGCATTTCTTACTCCAACCATCTTCTTCATCCATTACCCAAACACTAATATAGCATTCATCTTCTTTCTCCCAAGTTAACAAACCAATAGAATCCTCTATGGCTACAAGACGTTGATGATCCACCTCTCAGATTCCTGGCATAGGTAACTTCTCTAATACTTTTTACCCACATTAAAGCGCACCAACACTGTACGCAGCGCAAATTCATCAGTTATAAAAGCCAACCAATAAGGAACCCCTTTAACGATGGCAAGGCAAGTATAGCAAAAAATATGACAAACCAGCTCACTTTTCAGTTTCTTCCATCCGAAACTCTTGGTTGAATACATTTCCACATGGTTGGGGACTGTAGATGATGGCCCGACGCAAAAGATTCTCAATATCAAAATATCATTCTCTTGGGGATCAAAGGCCAATCCAATGGATACCCAACACACTCTGTTATCGGGTTTGTTCCCCGAAAGGGGCACCATCTTGGACTGCCTCATAGCTGGGTTCCAAAGGGTAATAACATCACCCGAAGCTTTCTGAAAAAGGCACACAATGCCATTGATAGGACCCAAAACGACCATATGAGGAAAGAAGCAAGGATGCGGGCTGTCCAGTTCCATAACTGATTCTTCAATCGGGTTGTACAATGAGACTACATGATCAGAGGTCTCGTAATGGACACGGCAAGTCGTCCCATATTGGGCACCAACTCTGAAATTTTTATATTATACGACTTAGTTTGGATATCTATTTTTCCTTTCTAAAAGAAATATTAAGAACAACACAAAGCTTTTTTAAATAAATACTCCATTATTATTTGAATATGGTTTTCCTTTCTAAAATTTGCCTTAAACGTGTTTGGGCATTCCAAGTTCTGTGAATATACGTTTGTATTGAAATTTTGATTTATCTGATTAGGCAGAGTGTTGTGATAAATGGGTTCGCTTCGAGAGGCTAAGCTTGGGCCATGACAAGGATAGTGATTAACCCTTTCGCTTATTTAATCCCTACCCTTCTGCATATAAATTAAAAATAACTATTATGTTGGTATACATTGTAGTATTCGAAATGAAGGAATTGAGTGATTTTTTTTGTTAGCTTGTTCTGCTGAAGTGAAAGATGAATTTACCTAAACTTTAATACAGAAATACCCACATTATTTATGTTAAAATAACCGCAACGCAGTAGTGCTCTAATTATCTTGACAGGCCAAACAGATTGCTGAATCAGATTCTTTGTTCTGTGCATCTTTTCACCTGCTTTTGACTTGACATTGCATTTCTCCGTTATTTCTTTTTACAGATACTTACTTATTTGTTTAATGTACAAAACATCTATTTTTCCCTGTTTAATTAGCACCAATGTCATTTCGTGAATCACCACAAAATATGCTTGGCCCCATCATATTGTACTTAATCAAAAAAAATACACCTGGTGTTTTTTGGGTGATGATAAAACAAGAAGAAATTGCTATGCTGTTAAATTTTCTAAAGTTTATATGCAAGTTTTCGGATATGGTTTACCAAGTCAAAATATATAGGTGGTTAATCAATTCATTCATAAGTCAATGCAGAATCTCAAGCCTTACAATCTTGTAATTTAACATTTCAGTCTTTACCACTCCAAATGCAAGTACACAAGCCATATATATCACTATGAACCTAATGGTAGAAATACATTTGTTGTCCTCTATCCACTTTTGGAAGATAATTTGAAGAAAAACTGTCAAGGGCTGAGAATTCCATTTTACAGACTCTAGCCTTGAGTTTGTTTAGGAGCTTGAATTAATGGCGTACAAGGAGTTGAGCTGTCTACTTATCAGCATGCTATTATTGAGAGCCATTTGGAGTTCCAAGTCATCAGACCACCATTGTTGCAGCCTATGTGCCTCAAGAAACCTCTGCTTTCCTTTTGACACCACAAAAAGCTTTACTCCAATTTGCCCCTTTCCAGGTTTTGCTTCTTTCTCCGTATTACCATTGAACATACTGTTCTGTCCCCCATCTGGATAGTTATAGTAGTAGCAGATGTAATCACTTGTATTAACATATAAATGAGGCATTGGCAGCATTTGCTTAAGTTCTGAAGTGATTCTTGATTCTGTAGCTTCTGCAGCAGCCTCATCGGCACTCTTGCCTAGATTCTGTGAGTTTGAAGGAAGCATTGATTTGAACCTTTTCCATACAAATCCAGCTTTCCCACCCAAGATTCTCAAACTCATGGCCAAGGAAACAGATGGTGGATTGAAAAGATGTGCCTCTATATAAGTTCCATCCGCAGCTAACGCCTTATATACCTCGAGAGCAAAGCCAGCTCCTAACGAATGTCCTGTGATGGCCACATTCTTGCTTCCTTGAATGTTGATAATTGATTTTATACACTTTAAAACCTTGTCAAACCTGAATGATCCTTTGAGACTTTCCCATGCTAGGTAACGTAGATCATCCTCGATATCTCTCCTTATTGTGGGGTTTCTCAAGAGTGTTCCTCTGATAGCTAATACCACCTTTGGTGCACCAGTTGGTCTTATGGGTATAAAATCAGCCAACGCTGCCGCTTGATCCCACTCCAAAACTGCAGCAAATATAGAACCATCTCTTTCATCTACAAGGACCTCAACCAGTTTGTACTTAAAGGGTGTCAACCACTGTGGTGCAAGAGCAGTTTCTGTGTTCCTATTTTCTTGCCTATCAAGTTCAAGCAAGTATACTGCTTGTACAAAGCAGGCCATCACTATTCTTTTGTAGCTTTCATTCTTCCTGCACATTAATTTAATAAAGACATCATTATTAGCGGTACAAGGAATTCAGAGTGGAACGAAGAAACTAAGGAAAAATGGTAACTAACCAACTGGAGCTGATGAGTTCTCTCCAACCGGGAGAAGAAATATGGCGAGGTCCCAATACATGGAATGCCTTGGGATGGTGCTGGAAAAACTGGCTTCTGTCCATGGACATTTTTCTGAAGGACCAATATGTTTTCATTTGTGCACTTCTTTTTCTTGTTAGGTCTCTTAATTAGGTGCACATATAATATGAGAGGCAACACTTGAGAGACCAGCCTTCGTAAAAGAGAAGAAACACACCTCCCCAGGCCTAGAGGGGGTCACTTTTGCTTTTTATATTTGTGTATGGCATCGGATTCCAGTGAATTTTGGGGTGTGTTCATCCACGTATATGCACACATAACAGAAGGAATTGGACATATGTATACTTTTGCATTCATCATCTTTTAAGTAGTGAAAAGTGCAAAGTTCTACTGTAAAAGAAATGATAGAATAAGCCTATGATGCATCTATTGGATCAGAACTGTCAATTTTTTAACTTGGTATATCGATACAATGTGAGTTCTAGATAGGGGACATAAAACTTTAAATGACAAATAGAAAAGACTAGGAGGGAGTATTGATAATTTTATAGTTTGTGCTAAAAGAGGTAATTGTACAGCTACCCTTGCTAAATAAATAGTCTTGCAATATGGAACCTATGCTTTGAACAGTGGACATATATAGTTGGTCTATTCTAATTTTTAAACCTTACAAAAGAATATGATTCTATTTTGCGGTGAATGACCTAAAAGAAACTTAGCATTATGCTCTACGAATATATCTCTTTCTCCACCTTTTTATAGACACACACATGTGTAGAATTACAACACTTTATGCCTTAATGGGTGATTTGGAATATGTAATAGGATTGAGTTTGAGAAATGTCATATACCATTTCTGAATGTTCTTATCCTAAGAATTATTAATTGTTAGTACACTGTATTCAAAATCAGTAAATCAACAAACATTAGTTTAAGAAAACAAAACAGAAAAAATTCCGAGCCCACAAGTTTCTTGTTTCCTTAAGGAATTTAATCCCCTCACACTTGCCCAAGGTTTCGGATTAATTACTCCCAAGATAGAACGGAATAACTATTTTGTAATAGCGGCACTTCAAATCACAAAACATCAGCGAACTCAAATGGCGGAGCAAATCACACAAAATGCTTATGTTTTACTTTTGAAAACCAATGCAGAATGCAGAATATTGAGGGGAGAGATTTCAGGTGGTAGAGAATGAGGCTAAGCCTCTCTATTTATAGCCAACGAAGTTGAGTCCCAACAGGTGCAAAGGTGCTTGTTCGTTGATAAGGTGTCTATTCAGCATGGAATGTTTGGTCGCGAACTCAACCATTGGAACATGACTCCGCGATATTTTTTCCGCGAAAAACGACGGCGCGAGGCACCACTTCTTCTTAGCTCTTTAAGAGCTAGAAGATGTGTTTCTCTATATAATCACAAAGATTGTATTTCCTTCTTCTAACGAGGGACAAAGTACATTAGTAAAGTGAACTAATTTAAAATTTCATTTCCTCCCATTTCTTTTCCACCATTTTCCATTCAAACTTCTTTTGTTATTTCTAACAAAACCCAACATTAATCAGCCATCTTTATATAATTATATCTTTTATATCGTTGTTTGATAGAAATAACTTTATTGAAATTCATCCTATATAGAATCCTAATGTTCCTCGAAATTGGAACCCGTGGGATCAGATGAGCAGACTGTCTTGGTAAATATTTTTGCCATTAATAGATCTGATTATCATTTTTCAAAGGTAACACCTATTTCTTGTTAAAATCTCCATAACCCAATGAACATTTTCATAATGTAGAGCCTCAAGTGCTTAACTCCCAGTCCACCTTCTTCACCAAATTAATGAGCTTTAAATTACTTTAACTATAAAGCCAATCATACCACAACGTTTTCTCTTGCACGCACTTATTCTTTTCTTACATAAAGTTTTTGAAATGAGGACTATTCATCGTTTCTTTGTCCAAATTCTTCTGATGTACTTTCGTCTAATATTATTTGTACAACACCTTAACGAATCTCAAGGATCGGACTATCATATTGAGGATATAGACACAAGGGTAGTTAAGTAGTTATAGTGTAGAGGATAATTATGTAATTTGTGAATTAAATAATGTAGGCGGTTAAAACAGTGTATTAGTACCGTGTACTGTAGCTTCTTTCTTCAATATAATAGTTCCCCTTTCTCTCATTCTCTCATTCTCCCTTCTGACTATGACCAAGCTTAGCTTAACCACATCCATGGCAGTCTTCGACATGGTATCAGAGCTAGCGGAGAAGATCTAAACACGTCTCTTCGTCACTCGACTACATAAGCTAGAGCTCAGTTAGATGAAGACGATTTCTCAAAACTCTGGCATTTTCTTGATTCAGAAATGGGGGGAAACAAAATTGACCATACGCATATGTTATTTGTGCATCCATCAGACACTCCGAGCTTAGTGCTAATTCCGGTTCAGCTCAAAGGATCCGAGAATTATGGCCTATGGCGGAGATCGATGAAGATTGCACTTCAAGCTAAGCGTAAGCTAGGGTTTGTTGATGGTAAACACACCAAGGCCTCATTTCCGAAAGCATGGCATGAGGATTGGGAAACTTGTGACGCTATAGTCCTTTCATGGATTATGAATACTATATCGCCAGATCTACTTAGTGGGATAGTGTATGCATCGAATGTCGAGCTGCATGGGAGGATCTTCGTGAAAGATTTGACAAGGTCAATCGAATGAGGATCTATCAGCTACATAGGAAAATTGCAACAATATTTCAAGGTACCGACTCTTTTTCTATATATTTTACAAAATTGAAGAAATTGCGGGACGAATTTGATGCAATTGTGCCGCCTCCTAGCCTTGTGAAGGACTATGTTTAGCTCTTGAATCAACAGAGGTTACTTCAATTTTTAGGAGGTCTAAATGACTCATATAGTCAGGCAAGACGACAAATTCTTATGAAATCCACTGAACCTAGTCTAAATCAAGCATATGCCATGGTTATCGAGGATGAAACTCAGAAAGGATCGTCAGGGCATAGTTTTACATTTCTCAAATCACTAATGGAGGGCAATGACATTACTGCACTTTGGAGTGCTAAAGGACCTCATATGTAGAAACCTAGAAAGAATTTCAATATACAATGTGAATTCTGTAGAATGAAAAGGAACAGCAAAGAGAATTGTTATCAATTATTTGGATATCCAACTGATTTCAAGGGCAGAAGAAAGCCGGTGGCTAATTCAGCACATTTTGGTAACTCTGCACAATAGAGAATCATGGACAACATCAAGGAATGGGAAATAATTCAGGAAATGGTCACATAGGCAATGGAGTTACACAACCATTAGGTCCAAATGTTGATTACACCAATGCAGGTTATACAGGATCAACAGATAGTTTTGCAGGTGCAGAGAAAAATGCAGAACGGAACATGCAGATGCCAATGCCATTCACTCCAGAACAATATGATCAGATTCTTAAGATGCTACAAAAGGATAGTACACCTGAATCAACAACTAATGTAGCTAATGCAGCAGGTATAACTGGCCCTCTAATGCTTGCAAATGCAGTTAGTATAACTTATTCTACTGATAATAAAGCAAAGGATGATAAGTGGATAGCAGATACAGGGGAAACAGATCACATGGTGTCAAACAGTGAAATGATTTCTAAGCCTAAAGAGCAGTCTAAAGGTATAGGTGGGAAAGTTTATTTGCCAAATGGAGATATCTTGGCTATTTCTTGTGTAGGAAGTTCTGAATTAAATCAAGGGATTATATCATATGTGCTTTGCATCCCAGGTTTTAAATACAATTTACTGTCAGTGTCCAAATTGACTAGGGAGCTAAACTGTTGTATGTTGTTCTTTCCTGATTTTTGCCTGATGCAGGACCTTCACACTGGGAAGGTGAAGGAGACTGGAAGGCTAAAAAGAGATCTATACTATTGGCCTCACAGTGATAGAGATAGGATTCAATCCTAACCAGCGATGTGTGTGACCAATGAAGAAGAGCTATGGCACAAAAGACTTGGGCACATTCCACACAAGATTCTACAGCAGATGCACATAATAAAACATAATAGGTTGCATAGTAATAATGTCTGTCATATTTGTCCCTTGGAAAAACAGACAAGATTTCCTTTTCCACAAAGCACTAGTAGGGCTTCTAAAGCATTTGATTTGATATATGGTGATAAGTGGGGTCCTTATAGAACCCCTACCCTATATAGATTTTTTCTCACTTTAGTAGATGACTATAGTAGAATGGTTTGGATATCTCTGCTCAAACTTAAAAGTGATGTACCTACTGTAATAAAAGACTTCATGACTCTTGTGAAGACTCAGTTTAATAGTGCAATAAAGGTGTTTAGGACAGACAATGGAATAGAGTTCTTTAATTCACATTGTGCAGATATATTTAGGAATGCAGGTGTGGTTCATCAAAGTTCTTGTGTTTACACACCCCAACAGAATGGAGTGGTAGAAAGGAAACACAACCAGATTCTTGAGGTTGCTAGGGCCATCAAGTTTCAGGGAAGCATTCCACTGAAATTCTGGGGATTTTGTGTGCAGAATGAAGTATATCTGATTAATAGAATCCCATCTATAGCATTAGCAGGAAAGTCTCCTTTTGAAAAGTTCTACGGTCGACCACCTAAATTGCAACATCTCAGGGTTTTGGGAAGTTTATGTTATGCTACTGTCACTGATAGAAGTGAAAAATTTGGAGCTAGAGCAGAACCAACAGTGCATATGGGATATTCATCTACTCAAAAAGGTTATAGGCTGTACAGTTTCACTAACAAGCATTTTTTTGTAAGCGGGGATGTTTAAGGAATACAATTTTCCATTCAAAACCACTACAACTTCCACAGGCAAGAGGACCAATGTTGAGCAGTTTTTTTATGCAGATGATGCTTTCATCATTGATTCTACCTCTGAGTCTCAGAGCTAGATCCTGATCCAGTAGTAGCACCTCCACCTTCTCCTGAGGCTTCCTCAGCTCCTAATCCTGATCCATCCTCTGAGACTCTACAACAGCCTCATCTCATATCACCTCCTGCAGAAATGATGCCACACCCACATATGCCTTCAGTAGAGGGACTAAGGAAGTCTACTAGGACTTCCAAACCACCTGGTTAGCTCAATGACTTTGTTCATGGAATGCCAAAAATTGGTTCTTCTACTTCTTTGGGTTCCGGTTATACCATGTCTGCATACATGTGACATGTCCTATGCTTCATTGTCTCGACCTTACTTCCGGGCACTTTGCTCTTTCTCAGCTGTTACAGAACCAACTTTCTATGATGATGCCCTTTGAGACCCCAAGTGGATTGCAGCCATGGATGCAGAATTGCAAGCCCTACAGGACAACCACACCTGGCAGTTAGTTCCCTTGCCACCTGATAAGAGAGATATAGGGTGTAAATGGGTATTTAAGGTGAAGTATAATGCTAACGATGAGGTGGAAAGATATAAAGCTCGCTTAGTGGCCAAAGGTTAGACACAACAGGAGGGTCTTGATTATCAAGAGACCTTCTCACCTATGGTAAAAATGGTCACAGTAAGGACTGTTCTATCTTTAGCTGCTATGCAAGGATGGAAGTTGCACCAAATGGATGTCTTCAATGCCTTTCTTCAAGGTGATTTGCTGGAAGAATTGTATATGACTCCACCCCCTGGTCTTCTAGGTGAGAGGGTGCCTCCTAAGTTTGCAAGCTTCAGAAATCTTTGTATGGACTCAAGCAGGACTCTAGACAATGGAACTTGAAGCTCAGTGAGGCCCTTTCATCCTCAAGTTTTGTACAGAGCCATCATGACTATTCCCTCTTCAGTAAGAGGTTTGGTTCTGATTTGGTCCTTATTCTGATCTATAAGGATGATATCTTAATCGCTGGATCATCTCCTCGGTTAATTCAGGATGCCAAAGTTGTGCTTCAACATCACTTCAGGATCAAGGACCTGGGGGAGAATAGATACATCCTTGGTCTTGAAGTTGCAAGAAGAAGACATGGCATTTTGGTTTGTCAAAGGAAGTTCACACTTGATCTCATTGCCACACTTGGACTTGCAGGTTCTAAACCAGCCTACACACCTCTAGACACAAGCCATAAGCTTACCAGTGCAGAAGATGATCAAGCCAATGCACATGGAACTCTAGATGTTGATGAGTTGCTTAACGATCCAAGCAGCTATCAGAAATTGGCTGGGAAACTGTTGTACCTTACCATGACAAGGCCAAACATCAATTATGTTGTGCAGAATTTAAGCCAATTCATGCACAAGCCAAACAAGTCACATATAGAAGGAGCACTAAGGGTGGTAAGGTACCTAAAGAATGCATCGGGGCTGGGGATTTGGCTTTCAACTCAATCTTCTAACCAAATCACAGTCTATTGTGATGCAGACTGGGCCACTTGCCCAATGACTAGAAGGTCCATGAGTGGGTTTGTAATAAAGCTGGGTGACTCTCTTATCTCCTGGAAGTCCAAGAAATAAAATACAGTGTCTAGGAGCTCTGCAGAAGCTGAGTACGGAAGTTAGGAGTGGGCATAAAATACTGGTATTGCCCAATAACCTTAAGCTCACACCCCAAAAGTCCAAGACACCTTTAGTTTAATATTTCTCGTATTACTACTAATATAACAAAAAAAGTGAAATTGATATCTTAAACTATGAGTAGAAAAGTATTTAGAATCAATAGAAAAGGTTTCCTTTTCGATCACTTATTTTGCAAACTTTAAATTAGAAAGTAAGATAGTTACTTCTATTTCAATTTGAATATTTAGCTAACATTATTTCGATAAAGACCATTTAACAAACAGATTGACTGACCATTTTCAGTTTAATACAAGTTGTATTGGTTTCAAAAGTCGAAGAGCTACAGATTTGAATAAGCAGAAGCCTCGTAACATAGATTTGGTTTAAACCGAAACTGTACCGAAATCGTACCGAACCAAAATAAGAAATACCGAACCGTACCGAAATATTTTGGTATGGTATTTGGTATACACAATTGATAAACTGAATACCGAAATGCCGAACCAAAATTTTTAAATACCGAATCGAAGTACCAAATGCCTACCCCTAACGAAAGTATAGCCAATGCAATAGCAGAAGCAGTCTGGTTAACAGGGTTGTTTAAAGAATTGATTGTGGACTTGAAGCTTCCAATGAAGCTGTATTGTGATAGTAAAGTGATAGATTGCTGCAAATCCCATTTATCATGAAAGAACCAAACATATCGCGATTGATTGCCATTTTATTCGAGAAAAGATTCAACAGGGCCTAATTCAAACTGCACATGTTTCTACAAACCTGCAGATAGCAGATGTACTCACCAAAGGACTAGGGAAGGCACAGCATGATTTCCTATTATTCAAGCCGGGAGTATACAACTTATTTACATTACACAGCTTGAGGGGGAGTATTGAGGATATAGAGACAAGGGTAGTTAAGTAGTTATAATGTAGAGGGTAATTATGTAATTTGTGAATTAATTATTTTAAGCGATTAGAACAATGTATTAGTACCGTGTACTGTAGTCAATACAACAGTTCCCCTTTCTCTCATTCTCTCGTTCTCTCTTCTCTCTTCTTCAACAACACAATATCACTAAACAAATGTTTTGGCGAGTCTCTAGACAACTTTATCTTAATTTGACTTCATTGACTCTACCTGTTTCGAATCCTGAAAAACTTATTTTATGCTACAAACTCTTTTAGTCGCTTGAGTAAAACTATAATACTTGCTTTCCCAGAAACAAAAGGTATTTAAATAGTTATTGATTTTTGGAAAGTCCTACCATCTTTTTTTCAAACGAGTTTGTACATATGCCGGACACTTTAGAAACTAGGAATGAGCAAGCACTACTATTTTAGGAAAAGAAATTCAAACGAAATACTACGTGCTTTAAATAGTGCATCTTTTTAAGTAGCTTTGTTTTTTTCTTTTTTGGGCCAAATTTAGTTCTTAAAATCACTTTTAGGAGAATGGATACGTTGCTGCCTTGTCCTTTGGTTGCAGATACAAAAGACAACCAGGGGGGAAGAGAATGTACGACGTGTCTTCTAATCGAGGCAAATATTGTTCACACTTAACTACTTAGTGGGCGTTTGGCCATAAGAATTGTAAAATTTCAAAAAAAGTGAAAAAAATTATTTCAAGTGAAAATCATATTTGAAAATTAAAATTGTATTTGGACATGTAATATAATTTTAGGTTGTTTTTTAAGTTTTGTGAGTGATCAGAGTGAAAATTTTAAAAAACGATTTTTTGGAGTTTTTCAATTTTCAAAAAATTCCAAAATTCATCTCCAAGTGAAAATTGCAAATTTTATGGCCAAACAATAATTTCAAAAAAAGTAAAAAAATTTCGAAAAAAAAGTAAAAAAATTCTTATGTCCAAACAGGCTCTTAAATGCTCCTTTATCCTACTAATCTCTTCTTTGGCTAAAAAGTGATTTTTGGTTGATATTTTTGACCATAATATCTTTTATTTAGTACTACTACATAATTTGCATTAATAAGATCTTTCTTCTAGTTCTATTCTTAAGTTTATTTAACAAAATAAATTACTATCCATTTAATTTAAAGTTTAAACTTTTACCCAATTAAATCCTTAACTAGTGAAAAGCCAGTAATAATCTAATTAACAGTAGAAAAAATTAAGACGAGATGGTAGTTATTATTCCGTTGTTAAGCAATCATTAATTTGAATAGTCCTATATTATCCACAAATGCTTTTTCAGCTTGTGTAAGCAAAGCCCTCTAAAACCCTTTTCCCTCTTCTTTTCCCAGTTGTCCGTGTTGATCACGAAGGCCTTTCTTCATCTTCAACCTCCGGCTAAAATGCCGCCGTCTAAAGGCAAAGGAAATGGGAAAAAGAAAGGAAAAGGGAAAGGGTGCTCCAAGAAAACTAAAAATACGCCCTCAGACTCAACATTCTGCTGCATTTTCCCAAGAGAAATCATCTCCAATATCCTTTCTCGTCTCCCTGTGAAGACCCTTTTACGATTCAGGTGTGTTTGCAAGCCATGGCAGAAGCTCATTTCCAAACCCAACTTCATAGCCACCCATTTCCGCTATTCTTCTTCTTTGCTGAGTGCCACCTGTACTTCACCCATTTTTATACATACTCGCCATTTCAAGTCCTTTGATCATGTCCTCTCACTATTTGACCCGCACCCTGATTCATCATCAGCTGTGGAACTGGATAGCCCTTTTCCTTCCTACTTCCACGATATGTTGGTTGTGGGTTGTTGCAATGGCATTGTGTGCCTTTCTCAGCCACCTTGGGGTGAGATGATTACTCTTTGGAACCCAGCTATGAGGCAGTATAGGAGGATAAAGCTTTCAAAGACCAAACCCATTATGGGAATTCACTCTTGTGTTTCCATAGGGTTGGCTTATGATTCTCAAGAGAATGATTTCTTGATCTTGAGTCTTTTGTGTTTCAGACCAGCTGAAACTAGAGCTCCGGATGAAGTGGAAATGTGTTCGACTAAGAGTTTCAGCTGGATGAAGCTGAAAAATGAGGTGGGGTTTCGTGTTCTTGGGCTTATTTGCAATGTGATCATTAAAGGGGTACCTTATTGGAAAGCCCTAGTAGAGGATGCGCATGGGTCACGTGAGGTGTTGGTGTATTTTGATGCGAGTAAGAAAGTATTTGACAAGTTACCTATGCCAGGAATAAGTGTGGGGACTAAGGGGTATCTTGTGAATTTGGAGGATTCTCTTGGTATGCTAATATGGGAGAAAACAGACAAATATAATGTTAATGTTTGGGTAATGGATGAAGAAGATGGTTGGAGCAAGAAATGCAATGTTGGAATAACATTTGGTTTTGACAGAATATTGGGCTGTTTGAGGAATGGTGACGTTGTAGCCGAGAATGAAAACAGCGTGTTGTTGTTTGATCCAGTGACTAGTTCGGTTAAGGCAAAATTCAGCATTGAGAATGCTAAGAAGGGCTCGTATGTGATTTTTGACTATTCAGAGAGCCTAGTTCTGATTGGAGGGATGCTACCGGTTAAAAAGGAAGCTGCTGAAGACAAATTAGCACGCGAAGACCTCCTAAAGTACGGTAATCAACTTGTGTCTATATTTTAAGTTACTATATGGCTTGCTTTGTCTTGTTTGCCCTCTTTATGATGTTGTCCTTTGTTTTGTTGTTATCATGTGCATATGTTTAACCAACTGTGACACTATGATGGGTTAATTTACTGTGTGAACTTACTCTATGATTTGATTACTTTATTCTACGCAATTAGTGGAGATGCCTGTGAGTTGCTGCTCTGGTTTTCGAAAGCATTTATGTGCCCAACTAACAAGTTTTTCTTCTGTCTTCCATCTGATAAATTGTGCTCTTGTAGTAACTTCATGGTGTGAAAATAGTTACAACATCAATTTCTGTCACTGCATGCAATTCTCTTATTTCCCCATATAACTTTTCTTTTACATAAGATTAGCTTATACTATAATTCAAATATGCCATGGAAGTGTCGCTTTTGCCCTGCCCCTTGGTTTCCACTTCACTTCTTTCAATTCCATTGGTTCCGAAGAGTTCTATTGATCTTGCAGAAGGACTTACCATCAAACAAAAGAAAAACAGATTAAGAGAACTATATTTCCTCTCTTGGCCTCTTTAGCTTTTCAGCTTGAATTTGGATCAATAATGGCAAGCGTAAAACTAAGAGAAGATTAACGGAAAACCAGAAATCCGCAATTAGGTCATTATTGTCTCACAACTGTGTGTGCTTATCTTTTTGTTATTGAAAAGTTTTCACAGTTTTAATTCCTGTGAGTAAGAGTAGACGATATTTGCAGCTATTCATTTGAAGCATCATGAATATATGGAAAACTACTCTCTATGTCTTCTTTATTTATTTAGAATAAACGTGCTTCCTTTTCTTTGTCTACGGAATTGGGTTGTTTTCCAATTCAATTTCAAAAATCAAGTCCCACTTGAAGCTATTTTCTCCCTTTCATGTCTTTCATAGTGGGCATTGTTTGAAAAAGATGTAGGCATGTTTCAAAGATGCATCATGTGTGTCGAGAGTGTTTCCAGAAGATCTCGACTTCCCTGTTCACCACATTTATTTTCTAACAACATAAAATCTTCCCTTTTGTCAACAGAAACATTTAAATGATCAGAGAAACATTTCAGCTTTTGTAGTATTTTCTTGTTGGAGCATCAGTTGTGTTGAGGTCACTAACCAATGATTTCATTACGAAGACATAACTAGGTCAATAGACATAGTATTATGATTGCTAGATCCTTGAAGTTTTATATCTATCTGCTCATATAAAAAAATTTATTTACTGATGCTATAGAACTCTGAGGCATCTGGTTCCATAAGTATTCTAACTATTATGTACGTGTAGAAAGAGCAGGAAACAATAGCTTCTCTGAAATAATGCAGTTGGATTGCTGAACATGTATGATGGAGCTAAGACTAACGTTATGGAGCTAAGACTAACGTTAGGACTGTGGGAGGCGACTCAGAGCATTTCCCGGTTGTTATGGGGTTACACCAAGGCTCTGCGCTTAGCCCATTCCTATTTGCCTTAGTGATGGATGCACTGACACACCACATCCAAGGGGATGTGTCATGGTGTATGTTATTCGCTGATGACATAGTTCTGATTGATGAGATGAGGGTTGGTGTTAACGAGAAGCTGGAGGTTTGGAGACAAACCCTTGAGTCTAAGGGTTTCAAATTGAGCAGGTCTAAGACGGAGTATCTGGAGTGCAAGTTTAGCGCTGAGGCGAGTGAGGTAGTTGGGTACGTGAGGCTTGGATCTCAGATCATCCCCAAGAGAGATAGCTTTAAGTACCTTGGGTCGGGGATTCAGGGGGACAGGGAGATCAACGAGGACGTCACCGGCGGTATAGGGGCGGGCTGGACGAAGTGGAGGCTTGCATTTGGAGTCTTGTGTGACAAGAAAGTGCCACCGAAACTTAAAGGTAAATTTTATAAAGTTGTGGTTAGACCGGCCATGTTGTACGGGGCAGAGTGTTGGCCGGTTAAGAACTCCCATATTCAGAGTATGAAGGTAGCAGAGATGAGAATGCTTAAGTGGATGTGTGGGCACACTATGATAGATAGGATTAGGAATGTAGATATTCGGGAGAAGGTGGCATGGCGCCGGTGGACGATAAGATGCGGGAAGCGAGGCTGAGATGGTTCGGTCACGTGCGAAGGAGCCTTGATGCCCCGGTGAGGAGGTGTGAGCGGTTGGCGGTGGTGGATTTGAGGAGAGGTAGAGAGCGGCCGAAGAAGTATTGGGGAGAGGTGATTAGGCAGGACATGGCGAGACTGCAGATTTCCGAGGACATGAATCTTGATAGGAAGGTCTGGAGATCAAGTATCAGGTTTGTAGGATAGGAGTAGTAGAGTTTTTCATTCTTCAGTCCCGGGGTGGGGCGGGTTTGGATAGGATTGACCTTAGAGGGCTTGCGGACTATGTTGAGCGTTCTCTTCCCTTAGATACTGGCTAATGGTATTGCTTGTCACTTATCTGATGCCTTTTATGTTTATGTTATTACTTTCATGTTTTTATGTTTATGCTATTACTTTCTATTAGAAGTTACTAATGTATTGTCTTTTCGTGTTTATTTCCGTCCTCCTGAGCCGAGGGTCTATTGGAAACAGTATCTCTGCCCTTTCGGGGTGGGGGTAAGGTTTGTGTACAGATTACCCTCCCCAGACCCTACTTTGTGGGACTTTACTGGGTAGTTGTTGTTGTTGTTGTTTGATTGCTGGATTGCACTAATTAACAGAACCAAGGCTTCAAAAGAAAAAAGAAAATTAATAGAACCATGTCCTGTCAGGGATTTGCAACAATTCTGTTACCTATCTAGTCAATTGCAGAGCTTTTGCGTTTTCAGATGTTCTTTTTCTTGTTTTGGGTTAGTGTTTTAAAAGAATTCCTCATTTATGAACTTCATACTTGAATATTCAAGTATGGATGTTAGTCTAATAGATGTTAATGTTGATGAACTAAAGCTTATGTTCAATGAAAGGCGCAACTGGTGTCGTTCCTACCATATTCGACGAATGAGCACTCTTTCTCAAATGGAGTATGAGACATCCATATCTTAACTTCTCAATGCTCCAAGATATAGCTTTAGTTTGAGAGTCAGCATAAGAAGTCCTCTATTCATATGAAAGAATCTCCTTTTCATTTACTTATTTTCTAATTCAAGTTGCACTCGTTGGGCTTTCTCAGCTGGAATTTCCAGCATACATAGCTTATAAGCTCCTTGGTTGACTTGTGTCTTGCAATCTTCAAAAATAGAATTGACTTGTCGTAACTTTGGGATCTTATTCTAGACATAATATTCTAAGTTATTTGGTGCATGGTTTGAGGAGCATGTTCTGAGTGGAAATGAGTAGCGGGCATGGACTGTAAGTCTGTAACAGAGGTTGGAAATATAATTTTGATTGTCTAGAAATTAAGTTTTAGGTTTATGTATTAGCATTAATTTCCAGGTACATTATCTTTTAGTATGATAAAGGTGCATTTTTATGTTTCAAGGTGACCAAGAAAAGTATTTTAGTAGATGTGAGTCCAGTGATGTTGTTATGTAAGAGTGAAATATTTAAATAGGATGAAGAGTGTTCTTATGTCTCTGTCCATCTTTGGAGTAGTTTTGATATTTAACTAGTAGTGCTGATGAATGGATGCTATTTGTGGGGAAGCATGCTTTGTTTTAAGATGCTCTACCTTTTGATATGCGGGATTTCTCGTTGATAAGAAAAGGATTTATATACTGACATTCCTTTTCTTGATAATGTAGGGCTGGCATAAATATGAAGGTCTTTACCACTAAGAACCCTCAGCAGGCTGCCTTTACTACTAGGATTGCATGAATGACATTTTGGCTGCCCCTTTTTTTGCTAACATCGGAGATTGCCCCTTTTTGTTATTATGTAGTTCCTGCTCCCTCTGATGTTTATATTAAACAGTATAACTCATCTCCATTATTGTTGTCGATATTGAACTGTTAGAAGAAACAGAAAATCAGTAGATGATATGAAATATTCCGAGTCCACAATTTCCTTATGCGTTGTGAGCATGTAATTTTTAACCTACTATATATTCCTACAAAATTTAACAAATTAATTAATGATTATAAACCTTTGTTGAATCTCAATGCCTATGTGTGAATTATTTGCATTACATAAATCATAATTTGTCTTTTAAAATTCATAAATGATTT
>ML354780.1:0-25380 GCA_005239505.1 Nicotiana paniculata | reverse complement strand
TACCAAAATTCGACCCCGGGCCCGCTTGGTCCAAACTCAAGGTTCGGACCAAAACCCGATAACGCATTCTCCCATGAACCCGAATATATAATTTGTTTTGAAATCCGACCCCAAATTGAGGGTTGAATTCCCAAAATTTCCAGAAGCCCTAACTCTACCAAAACCTCCCAATTTCTACCCTTGATTCATGTTTTTAGGCCTAGAATCTAATGATTGATGAAGAAAATGGAAGAAATTAGAGCTAAGATTACTTACCTAAGTGGTTATGGAGGAAGATCAGCTTGGAAATCGGCTATGGGATTTGGAGAAGAAGGGGATGGTAAAAAATATGAAAAATCCCGTAATGGGATTCTGTTTTGGACACTTTAAATAACTGGGCAGATTTACCCTACGCGATCGCGACATGTGCCCTGCGATCGAGGAGAGTACTGGCCTTAGACTTACGCGATCACGAAGTGAAGGCTGCGATCACAGAGAGACCGGACGTGAACCCACGCGATCGCGGACCGATTGGTGCGATCGCAGAAGAGAAAATATCCAGCTCCCTCCCCAACTCTCCTATACTCTATGCGATCGCGGAAAAACCTATGCGATTGCATAGAGTAACAGAACCCTCCCCCCCTCCCCCCTCCCTCATACTACACTACACGATCGTGGGGCAATCTATGCAATTGCATACTGTAAAATCTCAGACACCAGAACAACCCCCCAAAACCAGATTTTTCCAACTCTTTTGCACCCCGACACCTACCCGAAACTCACCCGAGCCCTCGGGGCTCAAAATCAAATATACACACGACTTCAAAATCATCCTACGAACTTATTCGAGTAATTAAATCACCAAAATAACATAAAAAATAATGAATTAAAACCAAAAATTCCATAGAATTTTCTCAAACTTCATAAACTTCTAAATTCTCCAATTTTGATCCGAAACACGTCAAACCAAGTCCGTTTCTTACCAAATTTTACAGATAGCTCACATAACACATATTGAACCTGTTACGGGCTCCAGAACCATAATACGGGCTTGGTAACACAAATTTCACATCAAAGTTCATTTTCAAAAGTCTTTATTATTTTCAAACAACAATTTTCTCTAAAAATTCATTTCTCGGACTTGGGACCTCGGAATTCGATTCCGGGCATACGCCCATGTCCCATATTTTCCTACGGACCCTCCGGGACCGTCAAATCACGGGTCCGGATCCTTTTATCAAAATCAACTATATTCCATTAATTATCATAAATTCAACTATTTAACACATTTTCACATAGAGGCTTCCCGGCTACGCGCCCGAGCTGCGCACGCACATCAAGGTGAGATTAACGGAGGCTTTCGGGGTCTCGAAACATAATTTTTTGCTAAATTTACACAAGATGACCTTTTGGGTTATCACAATATCACAGGAGAGACTGTAACGAATTCGGGTATTTGAAATTACGAAGGTGTAGCTGGAGCACATATTGTGTTTTCTGGCTTATGCTTTTTGATAGTTATCTGACCCTAGAAATATGTTGTGATGAATGTACAGGAAAACCCTCTTTGGATTTGCCAAAAATCTTTGGAATTCATTTATTTCTCTTAGGGGTGTCTTGCTTTGGTTTTGGTACATTTCATGTTTTGATCTCGCAATGGGTGTCCGACCCTTATGGACTAACGGGAAAAGTACCTGTAAATTCAGCGTGGGGCGTGGAAGGTTTTGATCCTTTTGTTCTAGTAGGATGAACTAATGCGAATGAGTGTAAGTCTCGCTGCTCGGAAACACCAAGCACTTACTACACTGCGAGACACGAAAGTGCAGGTAACATTAGTTGGCGAAGTGGCGCTAAGCATCCCATGTATTTAAATTATTCGGACCAATAAATTTCAGATAAATATGTATAGGATTAGGTAGCACACTCACAATATAATTTGTCAAAAATTGTGGATAAGCTTAGCTCAAGAGGCACATATTTAGCAGTTGGCTTAGGTTTAAAGATCATACTTAAATAGTATAAAAGATACTAGTTTCGGTTAACAACTTTGCCTAATTTGGGCATTTTTGTCTATGCCAATCATCTAAATTGCAGTCATACTTTAACTGGAATAATGTCGAGGACATTATTTTCTGATTTTCAGCTCCATAATTTACAATCTCATATCACGTCTCAAATAAAATTAATTTGCTATACGTTATTTAAAGAATTAATATATGCAAGCTGTCTATATAAAATTCTTAATTGATTCATCTAGATTTCTTGAATAACTTTTGGGTTTTGATTTGATTGCATTATTATATATAAATAGCAAAATACAACGTATTCACTAGTTTACACCTAATTTTCCTGAGAAATAAGATTGATTTATAGTTTTCTTATAGACGACAAGGAGCTTTGGAGCAACGGCAAAGTTTTCTTCTCGTGATCCTATAGATTACAGGTTTGAACTATGGAAGCAACTAATTAATGCTTGTATTAGGTTAATGCTTGTCTTGACCTGTAGATTACAGGTTTGAGCCATGGGAGCAGTCACTAATACTTGCATCTGGTTAGACCGTTTACGTCATACCTTTTGAGGTGCAGTCCTTCTCAAAATCCTACGTCTATGCAGGATGCCTTGTGCATCGAGTTGCCTTTTTTTTTAATAGACAACATCATTGCAATTTTCCTATTTACTCTTCTTTTACTTTTTTCTAGAGATTCATGTTTGATTCTGTCTAATATATCTTCTGAAAAGACCCTACATGCACAATATTAAGAGACATTCCAATTTAGACAAGATCCTTAATATTAACTCATTATTTTATTTGCTAATAAAATAAAGAAAGACATTAAAAAAATATAAAACTTTTGTTTTTATCATGATTCAAACGGCTAGAAAGTTAAGTGCAAAACCTTTTTGATATTATTTTATAATGAATAATGGAGATATATATAATTGCATATGCTCATGAAAAGGAGACAACCAAGTTGAAAAGAAAGACCATAGTATAATTAAGCTATACCAAGACTAAGACAAAATAATGTAATAAAAAGAAACATATAAAACTATGCAACTTTTGATTGGCTGTTGGAGGTGGAGAGACACCGAATAGGGAAGCGACACATCGTACGAGCCACTTTTAATTTTTTAAAACAAATAAATAAAATATGTCAAGAATAATATGGTTATTAAACAAGATTACAACCACATTATTGAGACATCTAAGTTGATCATAAATAATACAGATCTTATGTTATATTCAAGAACGGAACTAGAAACCTAAGTATGGTTCGATCGAACCCAATAACTTTAATTTAAAAAGTGTATTTATATTAAACGATTTATTAAATATGTACAAATATTAAATTCAGAATCCAATTATTAGTAGTTGAAGTTATCGTTCTAAAATTCAAAATTCATAAAGTTGAAATTCTGGCTCCGCCTCTGGCTAAACTCTCTCATTTCATTCTATGTAACAATGTTTTTTACTCTTTTCACTTTTAAAAATTCTAAATAGAAAGATCAAAAAGATCACATGTACCTTGTTTGAGCTGTGGATCTCTTTCATTTATTTTGAGTTCGTTGTTATTTTTCTGGTTCTACGGGGTGTGTAGCACGAAATCTTAAAAAAAAACCCACAAATTTTAGCCTAGCATTAGTATATATATGTTTAATTTAAAATTCATGTACGGTCTTAAATATATCATAACGTTTCTATTGCTATAAATAAAGTATATCACATCGAATAATTTATCCGTTTTGCATTTCATGTTTTCGATCCGTTCATATCTGATACGATTTGCCCGTTTGTCATCCCTACCTGTCACTATGAGAGTCATTCATTTCTTCCAAATAAAAATAGAAAGTGATAAGAAAAAAAAGGCACAAGATTCTTGAGGTTAAAAAAACTGAAAGGAGGCAAACTCAAAGAGAAGATATACGAAAAGAAGTTGCTAAAGCCCTAGCTAAGAGATAATATAGGAACAGTCCTATTTTATCCTTATCATGTTCCCCATCCTATTTACATTCTATTCTAGTCTTGTCTATTTGTCCCTTGCTATATATATACTGATTTTATTAATTAGTAAAAAGCAGTTTGGTGCACTAAGTTTTCGTTATGTGCTGCATTTGAGGAAGACCCGGATTACAAGGATCTATTATACACAACCTTATCATGCATTTCTGTAAGAGATTGTTTTCAGGCTCGAACCAGTGACCTTTTGGTCATATAACAATAATTTTACCAGTTACGCCGACACTTCCCTCCTATTTACATTCTATTCTAGTCTTGTCTATTTCTCCCTTGCTATATTTATTAACTAGTAAAGAGCAGCTCGGTGCACTAAGCTTCCGCTATGCGCTGTGTAGGAGGAAGAGCCAGATCACAAAGATCTATTGTACATAGTCTTACCATGCATTTCTGCAAGAGACTGTTTTCACGGCTCGAACCAGTGACCTCCTGATCATATATATGACCATAACTATACGAGTTACGCCAACGCTTCCCTTCAATGTATATTAACTAGTAGATATATCTTATATTCTTACGCATATTAACGTACTAGTCGTTATAAAAAGATTATTTTCTTCGGTACCTAATTTGAAAGTTCATTAACATAATGTACAAACAAAGGTGGAAAAATGAAACGTAGCAAGATAGTAATAACAGTATTAGTATACTCATATTTAAGTAAAATATTAGGGATAATACATAATTACCTCCGAAATATGATCATATTTTTAACTACACACTTTTCCTTTACGGGGTTCTATTGCCCCCTAAACTATTTTATAGTAGAATTATTTCCATCCTAAAAACTTATGTAGCAGTGTGTGTGTATTCCACTCTCTCAGAGAGAGTGAGGAGCCGATTTTTTAATTAAAAATATACTTTCTTACCTTTTTCTTTGTCTTTTTCTATAATATTCTTTTCTTCTCTTCTTTACATGAGGTTCCTTCGAGCACAACATACACCGACAAGGTCTGGACAAAAAATTCTTGTCACCAGAAAAAAAAATATTTACGCTGGAAAAAATGGAGTCCTTGAAATTCCGAAGACCACCTATATTCTTTCTTTATTTCTTTTCTCTTCCTCCCACACATTTTCAAGAAAAATTTATACATATACAAAGCAAAACACCATCAGATTTGGACAATAAAAATATGTCACTGGAAAGTTTTTTCGCGCCGGAAAAAATGGATTCCTTGAAATTTCGACGACCACCATTTTCAGCCTACATTCTTTCTTTCTTTTTTTCTTTTTATCTTCCTCCCACACATAAATTACACTTTCAAGAAAAAATTATACATATATAAAGCAAACACACTTAGATCTGTACAAAAAAAATTGTCACCGGAAAGTTTTTTCGCACCGAAAAAAATGGAGTCCTTCAAATTACGGTGACCACCATTTTTATGCCGTCCATAATCATTAATGATATTCACCATCTAAAAATCTTCTACCACAATAATCATTTAAAGGCCTCAAGCCAGCCAAGAATAGCAACAAATTAGACTTTTAACAAGTTAAAGTTTTTAAGAATTTATTTCTTGTGTACCAATCGTTTCATCCATAAAAGAAGAAAGAAGACTATATTAATTATATATGAATTAATTTATCTAAGAAGAGAAAAGGAGAAAGGAAAAGAAAAGAAAGAAAAAAAGAAAAGAAAAATAAGGGAAAGAATAATAAAAAAAATTAATTTTAACGAAATATACATGTGTCAAGCGAGTGTAGTTCACAACTCAACAGTAGTCTGGTTGTCGTATTTCAAGGGTGAATTTATTTTACTTTAAAATAGTTAAAGGGGTAATAGGACCCCCGTCAAAGAAAGACGCGTAGTTAAAAATATGGTCATAGTTCAGGGGGTAATTATGTATTTAACCCAAAATATTAACCACTAAAGATACTTATGTGCGTTATTAATCACTCAGATTGAAGAGCGAACACTAGTATTTATAGATTGGTGTATGTGAGTTATACGGAAAAAAATATCAGTAATAGTCAGATTTACGACTGGTAATTAAAAATAGTCACAGTTTTAAAAGTAATAGTAATTTAACCACTTTTTCATGTAAAGATATAATCTAAAAAAAAATACCCTAAAATTTTGGAAAAATTCAAGCATAATATGCTAGAGTTCGAATTTTTATATATTAGATTCCAGTATAATATGCTGGAATTTCATAATCTGCTGGAGTTCCAATGTAATATGCGAGAAGTTTAAATGGAGGAGCTCCATAACATTGTGGAATTTTTCGTACTGGAGTTCCAACATAATATGTTGGAAGTTTATATGCAGGAGCTCCATAATCCAACATATTTTGCTGGAACTTTTTGCGTTTCAGCAAAACAATGGCTATTTTTCAATAATTTTGCAAACGCTATTTATTTTTCAGTTACTAGTCCGAAAAGTGACTAGGCCTTCGCAGCGAAACCAACATGACAGATTCGTAAAAATTGCGCGGGGCACCCTTTTTGGTCGCCCACATTTAATCTATACCCGTTTTGTTAAAAACTTTTAACTTGTACCCACTTTTTAAATAACTTCAGCCCCCTTTTCCTCACTGAGCTGAAGTTTGCCAGTTAAGCTGAAGTTCGCCAGTTACAAAGACAAAACTTCAACATACGAGGCTGAAGTTCCCCGGTTACAAAGACAAAACTTCCAGTTACAAACTTCAGCTCTAGAGCTGAAGTTCCCTAGTTATAAAGACAAAAACTTCAGCTGTAGAGCTGAAGTTCGCGAGTTACAAAATAAAAACTTGCTGAAGTTCCCGAGTTACAAAACAAAAACTTGCTGAAGTTCCTGAGTTACAAAACAAAAACTTCAGCTCTAGAACTGAAGTCCCCAATTACAAAGACAAAAACTTCAGCTCTAGTCCCCAGTTACAAAGGCACAAGCTTCAGCTCTAGAGCTGAAGTTCCCCAGTTACTAGAGCTGAAGTTCCCCAGTAACAAAGACAAAACTTCAGCTCTAGAGCTGAAGTTTGCAAGCTACTCCAGGCCCGCCTACTAGAATGTTGAAGTTTTGCGTGATTGCATTTGCTACTTCAGCCCCGTATGCTGAAGTTATGCGAAAAAGCGAGTACACTTGTAATTTTTTTTACAAAGCAGGTATAAGTTAAAACGTGACACAAAAAATGAGTACGGATACAAATGCCCCGACCGATTCAGGGCATCCTAATTGGATTGACTAGGATGATGATTTCCTAATTCCGAGCCATAAACATGCTAAGCACTTTAAAAAAAAATATTTAAGAAAATATTAGCAATTTTTATTTTTTTACATAAATGGAATTTTTACCATCAAGATAGTCTCATTATTTAGGGTATAATTTATACATATACCCTAAAAGTATACGTGATATTTCAATTGTTTGCTTCCTATTAGCTGCTTCTCATCTCTTTATATAATAATAAATGGCGTATGGAGCTTATGGAATACGACAGTTACGAATATGAAGATTATCTAACACTAAGGACTAATTATCTTAATTAAGGAGAAGTAGGCAACTAAAATTATGAATGATGCTTGATTTAAGGTACAATGTTTAAAGAATCTTGGCTAGGAATATAAATATTTTCTTGCCTTATGTGTAAAAGACTTAATGCTGCTACATGGGGGAAATTTTTTCTATAATTTTGCCTAGTTATGTTTTTTGCTACTATTCTTATTTTAAAAAGTCTAAGTGTATGATGAGATTTTCATTGAAAGTTGAGATGGGGTAGGTGTAAAGAGTCAATTATTGTCCTACTTTTATTATTGAAGAATTAATCCAAAAGCCGCCTATCTAATCTTTTAAATTAAAAATGTCTGTCGGATATATAATATATACTTGTTTCACGATATGTGCATTGCGCGTGAACCTTATATTAATGAGTATAATTTCTTTTTTAAAAATTATACAAATATTATCAGTTAATGTGTTTGAGTTATTAAATATATACTATATTAAAATAACAAAGCCTCTTAATGAAATGTTGTTCGCCTTTTTTATCCTTTAAAATAAGCTTTTAAATTGGATAAAATTATCATTTAATTATTTATTCTAATATTTAGACCTTTAAAATCAACTAAAATTTTACATATAAATTCTTTCGTTATTTGAACTAATTGATAAAAAATTGTGATTTCTAGATTTGTCTTCAATTACCGAAGTTATGCATTTTTTTTTGTTTTGAATTGATTAGAAGAATATACTTTAATATAAAGAATTAATTTATAGAAGATTGTAACAATAGTCTTTCATATGCTTTAAATTAGATTATTTGAGCTTGATATACCTTTGTTAATAACTTATTTAATTGCCTTAGCACAACTTTTGCAGTCTTCAATATATTTACAATTTTTCTTGAAATGTAAGTAAATACCATAATCTATTTGTGGTTTCCTAATTTTTCTTTATTACCTCTTTGACTTCTTCCTGAAGCTAATAGTCAAATAAAGCATTTCTTGTTATAAAATAAATATTACAATTATAAACTAAAGCACCAGAAGAGAAAAGACAAGAATAGATAAGAGATGTAGAGAGGAGGAGGGAACTCTTCTTCTTATTTCTTATCTATTCTTGTCTCTTCTCTTTTGGTGCTTTAGTTTATAATTATAATATTCATTTTATAACACGTTATCAGTACGAGTCTCTAACTACAGGTGTTGAGCTGATTTTCTTTCCGACTCAGTCTGGCCGTAGAGGCTTCGGCATAAGAAATTTAATTTATAATATAATTATAAGCAGACAATGAGGTACATTGCTGATCTCAAGTTATATTTACTTTAATTTTGCTAGCGGGATACAATGCTATCATTAGATGAATTTGGTACCCATACTTTATCGTAAATTAATCTTTTAATTAATTATATATTTAACTCTAAAAGCATGAATATACAGTAACATTAAAGAAGATGGGATACCGAAGGAATAAGAATCATTATACATGACCACGATTATTCGGTCTTATTCACTTCTAATTGAATTGCATGATAGTTTGATATATGCATATGATAAATTACATTCAACAATGGTTATGGATTTCCAAGGTGGTGCTTGCATTTTTCTTTCACGAAAAAAGATAATAACTGAAATGAGTTAATTTATCTATAGGTTTAATTCAAATATTCTAAGATGGCATATATTGATTACATAATTATAATAAATATATGACAATTAGAGTGATAATTAATATTTTTAAAGGATCATTATGACTAAGCATTTATGCTTGTAACTGCTGAATTAAGTGATAATACGTTCAAAGTATTGTTAGTTATGATTGGGTTATGATCATTAAAGTTGGCAATATTTTCAAATGCTAAATTTATTATCGATGAAGACATGTTAGAGAACTATTCTCTATGTTAAGTCGTTTCCCTTCACTCCGGTGGTAAAAGCAGTCACATGGTCGCGCGGATCGGTTGTCCCATCATACTTAGGAATGTCAGGCATTTTAAACTTCTTGAGAATAGGTACGGGTGCTGCGCTTGGTTTCCTTTGTTGAGAATATCTATCAACATCAATGCCTTTAATAACAGGTGGTACTCCAGGAATTTGTTCGATTCGATCGTTTTGTTCCTTCACCTGTTTCTGCAAAGTTAGTAATAAAGTCTGTAATTCAGAGCTATTAGACATACTTGGTCTCGCTTCGAGAGATTCATTAAGAGTATCTTCCCTTCCCGAGTTTGCCAACCCGTACTGAGGATTTTCCACGGTGATGGTATTATTGGGGGGTGGTGTCAGTGGTGCAGGTGACGCTGCTGGTAATCCCCTCACAAATTCTTGCAAAGCCTGGCTCACATACTCTGCAATCATTTGCTTTACCCGATCCTGTTCTACCGTTTGATCATTATTATTGTTGTTGTTATTGGATCTTTCTGGGGATTGTTCCCTTGAACCACGTGGGGTTCCTGAAGGTGATGGAACTGGGGTTCCATTCTGCTGGTTTTTATTGTTGGAGTTCGACATAGTTCAGAGGATATCGCTTGAAAAGAAATCAAAGATTATCAGATTCCCGGTAATAGAACCAATTTGTTTAACCAAAGAATTAGATCCTTTGACCAAAGCTATTTTTTGGATGAACACGGGTTTCTGATAACCAAGGCAACATTGATTATTGTAAGTAATTAAATAAAGAAAAATCAATGAGATGCACGAAAAGTAAAGTGTATTGCAATAGTAGTTCGGATGTCCTTTACAGGTTATATTTTACTCTCTTATATAGGGAATTTCCTAATATAACGTTTGCCCTTTTCAGTGATTGAGAATTAATGACTAATTATGACATTAATGTAACGTTACAATGAGTAACTGTAACTGTTGCGTGAATATTGTGTAACGTGTGGATCACTAATTGAAGATCTCTGAATCTGCCCTTTGTTCCTCCTAGATACATTTTGACCGTGTCCCTTCATCTTCTCAATCAGGTTGAGACTTCCGTAGCTAATTAACCCGTGGGTGTGATTTGCCGTGCCTTTTTGCCTCATACGTCTTCATAGAGTCCCGTCCAGTTGTCGTGTCTTCATTGATCCACGTAGACTGCTGAGTCATCAAGATTTATTACACGTGTGAAGCTCTTTTTTACCAATACATTTTCTGCTTATAATTATATTATAAATTGAATTTCTTATACCGAAGCCTTTTGCTTCAAATACGGCCAGACTTAGTCGGAAAGAAAATCAGCTCAACACCTGTAGTTAGAGACTTTTGTTGATAACGTGTTATAAAATGCTATCATTAGATGAATTTAGAAAATCATAGTTCACATAGAGGTTTAGACAAATACATTGGTCTATGTCACGACCCAATTTCGGAGTCATGATGAAGCCTGTCGTAGAACTAGGAAAGTCACCCCTTTTATCTAAGCTAAATTCAATTTCCAGTAAAACTACAATTTTAAACAAAATTAAAGATAATGCTAATAATCTGAAGTTTAAAACAATATCTGAAACAAAAATTTAAAATCTCCAACCCCGGATCCAGTGTCACTCAGTCATGAGCTGCTATAACATAAAGCAAGGAAAAGGAGAAATGGACAACATAGTATCAAAATAAAGAACATGTAGAATAAGAAAGAGAAGACAAGGTCTCAATCGCCAGCTGCTACCTCGATGACTCCAATGAAACTCTTACAGTTGCTCAGTATCCATTACCGGGTCCCGGTGTACCTGGATCTGCACACAAGGTGCAGGGGATAACGTGAGTACACCAACTCAGAAGTAACGAACCCAAACTACGAACTGAGAGGTAGTGACAGACTAAACCTCAGAATTTACAATAGACAATATGCAGAAATTAGACATGCTAACAGTTTATCAGAAAATATACCAAAATATGACAAATATGTTGGACTACTCTACATGCCATCGTATAAATATATGAAACCAGTGTGGAAATGCACATAGTGCTCACAACCCTCACACAACAGTCCACTCAGTACTGTATATGGCTCTCAGACCCAGAGAAGGTCCATCCCGGAATGTACTTAATAATCAGTGACCGTAGTCACTCCGTATTGCGGAAAAAGGCCAATCCAGCCCCACGGAGAAAGACGATCTCGGGAATATAACACTCGGACAAGATCCATGTCCAGGTACGATCCATCCCTCACATAAGATCAACTTCAGACACGATTAATGCCCAGGGAAAATCCATCCCTTAACATCAATGCGCTCACTAGGGGTGTAAAGACTCCGGAGGGGCCCTAGTGGCCCAAGCGCTATATCAAGCCAACAAAGGCATGATTTAAGTATCGCTGCGGTGTGCAGTCTGATTTCATAACTGTCTCAATAACAAGCTCTCGGCCTCACTCAGTCATTACTCTCTAGTCTCACTCGCATGGATCACAGATGCATCCATCAGCCCAAAACAATGATAAGTATGCATAGAATTAACAATACCGAGACTGAGGTACGAAGTGATATGCTATAACAGGACTGAGTATATGAAATCAAATAATCACAAAATGAGACAGTAATATACGACCACCCGGGTCTAAGCATTTTTTGTGTGAAGCCTATCATTTATACTTAACATGATTTCTAACATGTTCACAATTACGGCATCAATAGAAGTGCGGATATTGATCAGTAATAGCTACTAGACAAATGCCATGGGATGAGCCAGGCCACAAATACTCGGTGCACGCCCGCACGCCTGTCACTTGGCATGTGCGTCAACTTAATTATCGTCATAAATCATTTAGCTCAGGGTTTCGAACCCTCAGAACCAAGTTTGGAAACATTACTTACCTCAAAACCGGCTAAAAACCTAGCCTTCAATGACTTTGCCTCTAGACTGGGCCTCCGAGTGCTCCAAAACTACCAAAAATCAGATTCATATCATTATAATTTACCAAGGAATGAAGCCCATTCGAAAATTACCAAATTTACCCAAAAATCTCGAAATTGGTCAAACCCGACCCCCGGGCCCACGTCTCGAAACTTGATAAATTTACACCACAAAAATCCTCACCCTCCCACGATTCTATACATATCAAGAACACTGAAATCGGAGTCCAAATGACTCCTCAAATTTCTATTTTAAGGTCTCTTAATCACAAGCCCTAATTACCCATTTTTTGCACTGATTTTCCCCAATTTTCACACAAATTATACCTTTAATTACATATAAACGAGTTTTAAGTCCAAAATCCTTACCTCAACGAAGAACTATCGATTTACCTCTTCAAAAACCCTTCAAAAGATTCAAACCCGAATAAAGATGGTGAAAGAATGATCAAAATTCGCTAAGGACCCTTTTTATATGTTCTGCCCAGGGGTTCCGCACCTGCGGCGCATTTCACGCGCCTCCGGGACCGCACCTATGGTCAAGGCGCCGTACCTGCGACCCAAGCCTCGCACTTGAGAGCCCGCAGGTGCGGTCAAAAACTCTGCTTCTGCGACCTTCTCCGCTTCTGCGGTCGCCTCCCGCTCCTGCGACTATCGCACCTGCGGTCCCCAATCCGCAGGTGCGGACACACCAGTAAACTGGCACCAGCAGCAGCTTTGCTGCATTTTTCCAAGTCTAAATCTCCGCTAACCATCCGAAATCAATCCCGAGCCCCTCGGGACCCCAACCAAACATACCAACTCATCCCATAACCTCATTCAAACTTAGTCGAGCCTTCGAAACACCAAAAACACCAAAATCACATCAAATTCAAGCCTATGAACTTTGAAACTTCTAAATTTCACCAAGGATGCGAAAACCATCCAATACACATCCGATTGACCCAAAATTTTTCACACATATCCAAAATGACCTTACGAACCTGCTCCAACTTCCGAAATTTCATTCCGACCCCGATAGCCTATTTTCCAGTGCCGACTGGAAATCGCCTAAAACTAACTTTCACCAATTCAAGCCTAATTATACACCGGACCTCAAAACTATATTTTGAACACACTCCTAAGTCCTAAATTACCTAACGAAGCTATCCGAGCCATAAAATCCACATTCCGAGGTTGTTTACCTATAAGTAAACTCCCAGTTGAGTTTTCCAACTATTAAGCTCATTTAAAAGGCTAAGTGCCTTAATTCTCATCACGACCATTCTGAACCCGAGCCAACCAAACCAACACCACACAAAAAGAGATGAACCACACAAGCAAAGAAATGGGGGAAACGGGCTAAACTCTCGGAACGACCGGCTGGGTCATTACATTCTCCCCCTCTTAAACAAATGTTCGTCCTCGAACGTGCCAAGAGTTGTTCCGAAAGCCATCAAACCGCCGAATAACCTTACCATACACATACCCGGGAGTGACCCCACGTCACCCTACCCCTCATCGATCTAATAACACAGCACATTATAATGCCACTATATCTAACCTAATCCCCACGCCTTAGAACCCAAATTCCACGTCAGAACTTGTTTACAAGATTAGAATCACGCCTCCACACACTGTATATGTCTGAACATGTTGTATCCAACTAGAGTCATAACTCAAGACGAAGTCACATGATATATCACCTATTTCGAACACTCCTAACGATAAGCTCAAATCACAACAGACGCCCAAGCCACCCAAATGCCGGTAATAAACCCGACATCGAATAGAGACCCGTTATAACACCTCAATATACTGCCAATGATGAGATAACACGCAGAACCCATAACCATTCATCGTATCAACAAGTGATGGAACCCTCTCCTTTCGATAAGAAATGTAGCAAAAATTCTAAGCCGATCAGCGTCAACCTCTTCCCAAAAATGCCGAAACCAGATTCGATAACACCCATCCTAGGTTCAATGATCTCCTCTCAGCCGTCACAACCACTCCAGTAACAGGACACATCTATACTACCTAAAGCCATAACCCGTGCAGTCCATGCCCCAATAGACAACACCCTAAATGTCCCAACATGAAAAATGACACCAAACAAGAGAACCGTCTCTCATTATTAACGGGTAACACCACAATGCAATGCTAAGAATTCCTCACACACCGCAGAACCAAATCACACGAATATGAAAGAACACAACCCATACGTCTAAACTCTATAATACTCAGCTACTTTACCTTAATCAACTCCTCTAGAAGACCACAACAGAACCGCCAATGTGTGCCTAAAACCAACGAATCTCCACTCCCCGAAGCAGGGACGGGTAACTCTTAGATCATCCCGGAGCACAGATAAACCCAATAGCCATTAACTGACACCCTCACAATAGCTCTACAGAGTCAAACAATCCGATTCGGTGCAAAACACCTACATCAAGTCATACCTAAAAGTATCATCATCTATCTGATCAAACTATGTCGAAACCGACCATACTCAGAAATGGCACATCCACCCGGATCTCCAGACCCCCAATAGGTACCACAAACGTCTGACACATGCGGTCTGTAACAACAACATCACCCACAAGGGCGAGCACATGAACATATGTACCAAAATATTCACGGGGTGTATCCATAGAATGGGCTAAAATATGATGAACATGTGAATGTGAAAAGCCAGAATCAAATAAAAATTGAAGCATCTCATGATAGACTGAAACAATACATGGGATCATGACATCAGAAGCGATCTCATCTGGTCTGGCTGAAAGTGTATAAAATTGGGCCTGATCACCACTAGGTCGACCTCCCCCTCTAGGGCGACCCCTACCTGCCTGACCCCCACATCTAGCTGCCTGGGCGGGCAGTGCAGCTACTGGGTCTGAAGCCGCGGGCTGGCTCCTCTGCTGATAAGTACCTCTCGCAAGACAGGGATAAAACCTCTTGATATGGCCCACATCTCCACACTCAAAGCAATCCCTCTCGGAGAATGGCACTGGGGACTGAAGGGAACCCCTAGCACCAGGATAACTACTAGAAGAACCAGGCATAGATGAAATCTGAACCGATGGTGTCCAAGATAAACTCTGAGTTGGCAGGGCACTGAAAGATGGGTGCATCTGATGCGAATTGTGAGGATCATGACCAACTGATCCACCATGATAACTTGAGCGACCTGGCTGAGCCTGCCTGAATGGACGGCCTGTTCCAGGCTGAAGCTGCCCCCTGAAGGAACCCCACCAAAAATGCCAGATCCTCGAGACCTCTTGGCCTCCCTCTCGATTTGCTCTTGGCGGCGAACCGACTCAATCTCTTTGGCAATGTCAACCACCTCCTCAAAAGAAGCGCCAGATACCCTCTCCCTGCACAGAAAAATCTGAAGCTGATAAGTGAGGCCATCAACGAACCTTCTGATCCTCTCCCTATCCATTGGAACTATCCAAATAGCATGACGGGCCAACTCAGAGAACCTCATCTCATACTGCATCACAGTCATATCCCCCTGATGCAACTGCTCGAACTCCCTGCGCAGCTCCTCCATGTGGGACTGCGGTATATAATTCTCCAGGAACAGAATGGAGAACTAACGCCAGGTAAAGGGAATTGCATCATTAGGTCTACGCCTCTCATAGGCCTCCCACCAAGCGAGTGCAGCTCCTGCAAACTGGAAGGTAGTAAATGGGACCCCACTAGCCTCCAGTATCCCTGCTTTGCGAAGGATCCTCTGACACTTCTCCAAAAATACCTAGGCATCCTCGCCCTCAGTACCACTGAAAATCGGAGGCTGAAGTCTACTAAACCTCTCTAACTTGTGTTGCTCGTCATCTGCCAAAGCTGGGACCACAAAATCCTGGGCTAGGGCAACCGGCTGGACTGGGGCTGTCCCCGGTGTCTGAAGCCCCTAAGTAACCTGCTCGGGTGTCCGGGCAGCAAGAGTCCAAGTGCCTCCCCCAGCCTGAGAAGTAACGGCAGTAGTAGACATGGTGACTGCCTGTTCAAGACTGGTGCACACTGTCAGAATCTGAGCAAGGGTCCCCTGAAGACCCGAAATCACAATAAGCACTACCGGTGCCTGAGCTTGTCCCGTTGGAATCTCAACGACGAGAACCTGGCCCTGAATCGTAGGAGGGTCCACAAGTGTTATCTCGGCTTTTGTGCGGCCTGCACCCTCTCTCGGCCACGGCCTGGACTCCCCGTCGGTCCAGCTGGTGTCTGATCACCCCAATCGGTAGTGCGAGTCCTCAACATCAGTGAGAGAATGAAACAATAGAAGTTTAGTTCCATAAATCAACAGATTTGCACGACAGAATTTAAGAATGTGAGACTTTTCCTAAGGGTTCTATAGCCTCTCGAAGATAAGTACAGACGTCTCCGTACCGATCCCCAAGACTCTACTAAACATGCTCATGACTGGTGAGACCTATTTAACCTAGGGCTCTGATACCAACTTGTCACGACCCAATTTCGGAGTCGTGATGGCACCTGTCGTAGAACCAGGCAAGCCAACCCTTTTATCTAAGCTAAATTCAATTTCCAGTAAAACTACAATTTTAAACGAAATTACTGATAATGCTAATAATCTGAAGTTTAAAACAATATCTGAAACAAAAATTTAAAAATCTCCAACCCCGAATCCAGTGTCACTCAGTCATGAGATGCTATAACATAAAGCAAGGAAAAGGATAAATGGATAACATAGTCTCAAAATAAAGAACAACAGATAGAATATAAAAGAGAAGACGAGGTCGCGATCGCCAGCTGCTACCTCGACGACTCCAATGAAACTCTGACAGCTGCTCAATATCCACTATCGGGTCCCGGTGTACCTGGATCTGCACACAAGGTGCAGGGGGTAACGTGAGTACACCAACTCAGAAGTAACGAACCCAAACTACAGACTGAGAGGTAGTGACGGACTAAACCTCAGAATTTATAATAAACAATATACAGAAATTAGACATGCTAACAGTTTATCAGAAAATATACCAAAATATGACAAATATGCCGGACTACTCTACATGTCATCGTAAAATATATGAAACCAGTGTGGAAATGAAAATAGTGCTCACGAATCTCTTATAGCAGTCCACTCAGTACTGTATATGGCTCTCAGGCCCAGGGAAGGTCCATCCGGGAATGTACATAATCATCGGTGACCATAGTCACTCCGTACTGAGGAAAAAGGCCAATTCATCCCCACGGATAAAGACGGTCTCGAAAATCTACACTCGGACAATATCTATGTCCAGGGACGATCCATCCCTCACATAACATCAACTTCGGACACGATCCATGCCCATGGAAAATCCATCCCTCAACATCAATGCGCTCACTGGATTTGTAAAGACTCTGGAGGGGCCCTAGTAGCCCAAGCGCTATATCAAGCCAACGTAGGCATGATTTAAGTATCACTGTAGTGTGCAGTCCGATCTCATAATTGTCTCAATAACAGGCTCTCGGCCTCACTCAGTCATTACTCTCCAGTCTCATCCACATGGATCACAGATGCATCCATCAGATCGAAACAATGATAAGTATGCATATAATTAACAATACTGAGACTGAGGTATGAAGTGATATGCTATAACAAGACTGAGTATATGAAATCAAATAATCACAAAATGAGACAGTAATATACGAGCACTCGGGTCTAAGCATTTTCAGCGTGAAGCCTAGCATTTATACTTAACATGATTTCTAACAGGTTCACAATTACTGCATCAATAGAAGTGCGGATATCGATCAGTAATAGCTACTAGAAAAATTCCATGGGATGAGCCAGGCCACAAATACTCGGTGCACGCCCGTCACTTGGCATGTGCGTTACCTCAATTATAGTCATAAATCATTTAGCTCAGGGTTTCGAACCCTCAGAACCAAGTTTGGAAATGTTATTTACCTCAAAACCGGCTAAAAACCTAGCCCTCAATGACTTTGCCTCTAGACTGGGCCTCCGAGTTCTCCAAATCTACCAAAAATTAGATTCATATCATTATAATATGCCAAGGAATGAAGCCCATTCAAAAATTACCAAATTTACCCGAAAATCCCGAAATTTGTCAAACCCGACCCCCGGGCCCACGTCTCGGAACACAATAAAATTTACACCACAAAAATCCTCATCCTCCCACGAGTCTATACATACCAAGAACACTGAAATCGGAGCCCAAATGACCCCTCAAATTCCCATTTTAAAGTCTCTTAATCACAAGCCCTAATTACCCATTTGTAGCACTGATTTTTCCCAATTTTAACCACTAATCAGACCTTTAATCACATAGAAATGAGTTTTAAGTCAAAAATCCTTACCTCAATGAAGAACTATCGATTTCCCTCTTCAAAAACCCTTCAAAAGCTTCAAACCTGAATAGAGATGGTGAAAGAATGACCAAAATTAGCTAAAGGCCCTTTTTATATATCCTGCAGGGGTTCCGAACCTGCGGCCCATTTCATGCGCCTGCGGGACCGCACCTGCGGTCAAGCCGCCGCACCTGCGACTTTCACTAACCCCCCCAGATTCCGCACCTGCGCCCCAAGCCTCGCACCTGCGAGCCCGAAGGTGCAGTAAAAAACTCCGCTTCTGCGACCTTCTCCACTTCTGCGGTCGCCTCCAGCTTCTGCGACTATCGCACCTGCGGTCCCCAATCTGCAGGTGCGGACACACCAGTAAGCTGGCACCAGCAGCAGCTTTGTTGTATTTTTCCAAGTTCAAATCTCCGCTAACCATCCAAAATCAATCCCGAGCCCCTCGGGACCCTAACCAAACATACCAACTCATCCCATAACATCATTCAAATTTAGTCGAGCCTTCGAAACACCAAAAAACAACGCAAAAACACCAAAATCACATCAAATTCAAGCCTATGAACTTTGAAACTTCTAAATTTCACCAAGGATGCCGAAACCATCCAAAACACATCCGATTGACCCAAAAATTTGCATACATATCCAAAATGATCTTACGAACCTGCTCCAACTTCCAAAATTTCATTCCGACCCCGATATCCTTTTTTCAACTGCCGACCGGAAATCGCCAAAAACTAACTTTCGTCAATTCAAGCCTAATTCTACACCGGAACTCAAAACTACATTCCGAACACACTCCTAAGTCCCAAATTACCTAACGAAGCTATCCGAGCCATAAAATACGTATTCCGAGGTCGTTTACCTATAAGTCAACTCCCGGTTGACTTTTCCAACTATTAAGCTCATTTAAGAGGCTAAGTGACCTAATTTTCACCACGACCACTATGAATCCGAGCCAACCAACCCAAAACCACACAAAAAGAGATGAACCACACAAGCAATGAAGTAGAAATGGGGAAAACGGGCTAAACTCTCGGAATGACCGGCCGTGTCGTTACAGTCTATGATAATAAACTTTACACGTGACTAAAATTTCTATTAATCTACAAAAATGTTATCACTTAATTGAATCTTCATGGTATTTCATTTTATTAAGGGAGTATGATTATCATATTTATTTTTATATCAACATTAGATATATCTCAATTAAATTCCAAAGGCATTGATCTGTAGTATATGTGTTCGTTTCATTGGCAAATCTTGATTACATAATTGTAATAAAAATATGAAAATTAGAGTGATAATTAATATTATTAAGGATCATTATGACTAAGCATTTATGCTTATAACTGCTAAATTAAGTGGTAATACGTCTAAAGTATTGTAAGTTATGATTGGTTGTTATGATCATTAAAATGACAATATTTTCAAATGCTAAATTTATTATTGATGAAGACGTGTAAGGGAACTATTCTCTATGTTACATGCCTCGTATTTACTTCAGAAATAACAATATTTTGAAAGAGGTGTTCAGACACCGGATTCGAGTCATGATGCATCATGATGATAAGATATTGGATTTGAGTCCCAACGCATTATGGATTAACATGCCTTTATGAGGGTAAGACATTGGGGTTGAGTTCCAATGCACCACATTAATGATATAATGATAACTGCGGCAAAATAATATGCTTTTAATTAAGCCCGTCCCACTAGCTCTGCTCCATTCGTTGAAGCGAATGTGATATCAATAGATCAAAAGTCTAAATGAAGACTAAATAATTATCGAGACCGTATGAATATACGTGAACGTGGCAATTGACGAAATAATAATCATCATTATGATTTTAATTATGAAAGGGAGAATAATAAGGGTTCTCAAATTAAAATTATCCTTCAAAATGGTGAAGGTAATATTTACGATAATGTGGTATGAAAGAGCATTGAATATAGGAATATCATACACCTGAATATTTGCCAAGTATTAGTCAATCCTCTATCAAAATAAAAGAAAATAAAGGCATAATTAACCTTACAAAATTATATTAAGGAGGTCCATAAAAACAAATATGATAAATGATAAGACAACACAATAAGCTTATACTGAGAAATCATGAGGCATGTTTAGATGATTATGATACATTCCAGAAGTGAATGTGGCCGTATGAAATAAACTCATGAACATGGATACACTCTTGATTGTTGAAATATCATATCTCATTTCTAAAGAGGTTTGAGATAAATAAAGATGATAAATATCATTATGTGGCTGTATGATTATGTCATTGGTCGTATACATATCTTACGTCAAAAATACTTTGCCAGGATTTATTAAAAAATTATTTGAAGGGCAAAAGTAAAGCAAGAAACATGTCTTGCTTATAATGATTTTGACCATGACATTAATGATAATGAATTTCTCTTTGAAGAAGATATTTTATCATATGGATGGTAACAAATACGAATATGAAAGATTATCTATCTTTCATGCGACTTGTACTACATGAGTATTAGTGTAGTCAAATCACATGCCATAGTAAATAAAGGGTATGTTAATAATTTTATTATTTGGCATTACTGGTTAGGCCATCCCGGTTATAATATATTTTGCGCAAAATAATTGAGAATTCACATGATCATTCATTGAAGAAGTAGAATATTCTTCAAGCTAAAGAATTCTCTTGTGCTGCATGTTCTCAATGCAAACTGATTATTAGGCCATCAACAATTAAAGTGGGGTTGAATCCCCTATATTTTTGGAACGTATACATGATGATATATGTGGGCCTAAGATCCTCTATATGAATTATTCAAATATTATATAATTTTATAGATGCATTTATAAGATGGTCACATGTGTGCTTGTTATCAACCCGAAATTTGGCCTTTGCGAGGTTATTGCTCAATTAAATTAAGAGCACACTTTCAAAATTATACAATTAAGATACTCAATCTTGATAACGCTGGTGAATTTACGTTCTCAACCTTTAATGATTATTTTATATTAACTGGGACAATAATTGAACATCCGATTGCGTATGTTTATACTAAAATGGTCTAGCAGAATCATTAATCAAACGCCACCAATTAATTAGTAAACCAATATTTACGAGAATAAAATTTTCCATCTCGGTATGTGGTCATACTATTTTGCATGCAGCAAATCTTGTGTGGATCAGGCCTCAAGTTATCATAAAGTCTCTCCATTACAATTGGCTTTTGGTCAGAATCCAAATATTTCCCATCTTAGAATATTTGGATGTGCAGTATATGTTCCAATTGCTACACCACAACGCACAAAGATGGCACCCCAAAGAAGGTTGGGGATATATTTTGGGTATGAATCTCCTTCTATTATAAATATTTGGAACTTATGACTGGAGATTTATTTACGGCAAGATTTGCTGATTGTCATTTTGATGAATCAGTATACCCAATATTAGGGGGAGAAAATAAGCAGTTGCAAAAAGAGATAGATTGAAATGCATTATAACCATATCATTTAGATCCTCGAACAAATCAATGCGAATACGAGGTTCAAAAGATAATTTATGTACAAAATATATTAAATCAACTGCTAGATGCATTCACTAACCTACCAAGGGTGACTAAGTCACATATTTCAACTGCTAATGCTCCTATAAGAATTGATGTCCTGGTTGGACAATCTATAAATGCAAATGATTCTAATCCACGCTTGAAACGTGGTAGACCAATTGGTTCCAAAGATAAAAATTCTCGAAAGCGAAAATGAGCAAATGATCTAGGAGATCATAATATGGAGGCAATTGCTAAAAAAGAGGCATGTGACATAACAAATGATAAGACCTCAGAGGAGGTCCAGGTACCTGAAAATAATAATAATGAAGAGATCTCAATAAGTTATGTCTTTACGAGAAAAAGGTGAAACCAAAATAATATTATTATCGACAATATTTTTGCTTATAATGTTGCTGTTGAAATAATGCAACAAGATGAGGATCTTGAACCAAGATCTGTCAATGAATGTAGACAGAGAAATGATTGGCCAAAATGGAAAGACGCTATCCAGGCAGAATTAGCGTCACTTGAAAAACGTGAAGTATCGGACCTATAGTCCGAACACCTGAAGGAATAAAGCCAGTGGGATACAAATGAGTTTTTGTGCGAAAACGAAATGATAAAAATGAAGTCATTAGATATAAAACACGATTTGTGGCACAAGGAATTTTGCAAAACCTGACATTGATTATATGGAGACATATTCTCCTGTGGTGGATGCAATCACTTTCAGGTATCTTATAAATTTGGCAGTCCATAAAAAATTTGATATGCTTCTAATGGATGTTGTCACAACCTATTTATATGGCACATTAGACAACAAAATTTATATGAAAAAACCCTGAATGGCTTAAAATTCCTTAAACTACTAAAAGTTTTCGAGAAACTTGTTCAATAAAGCTTTAAAAATCCTCATACGGATTGAAATAATCAGGGCGAATATGGTATAATTGTCTGAGTGAGTATTTCATGAAAGAAGGGTATAAGAATGATCCAATCTATCCTTGTGTATTTGTAAAAAGGCCTGGATCTGAATTTGTTATAATCGCTGTGTATGTTGATGATCTAAATATCATTGGAACTCATAGGGAACTTCCAAAAGCAGTAGACTGTTTGAAGAAATAATTTGAAATGAAAGATCTTGGAAAGACAAAATTTTCTCTTGGCCTACAAATTGAGCATATGAAAGATGGAATTTTTGTCCATCAATCAACTTATACCGAAAAGATCCTAAAGAATTTTTATATGGATAAAGCACATTCATTGAGTATCCCGATAGTGAGATTACTTGATATAAATAAAGATCCATTCCGACCTCATGAAAATGAAGAAGAGCTTCTTGGTGATGAAACTTCATATCTTAGTGCAATTGGGGCACTAATGTATCTTGCAAATAATACTCGACCAGATATAACTTTTGCAGTAAGTTTATTAGCAAGATTTAGTTCCTTTCCAATGACAAGACACTGGAATGGTGTTAAGCATATTTTTAGATACTGTCACGATCCAAATCCCAATCCAGGTCGCGATGACGCCCAACACCGTTGTCAGGCAAGCCAACACTAATTACCTAGTGAATCTAGTTTGATTTCTATTAAATCCTTCCCTTATTTCAAAAAAAACAAAATAAAATTTAGCCACTACGCATGGAACATAACACATAGTAGGGAAATCAAGTTACGAAGACCAAAAGTCAACTTTAATTAATTACATCACCAAAAGAATAGTCTACCAATGTGTGTGCCAGGAACTAGTGTCACAAGTCTACAGGCATCTAGTAGAGTAGAATTGTGATGATCCAAAAGGTCATCCTGTATATTTCTAGCTAATTCTGTGTTCCGAGGTCGTGAAAACCTCCTTGTATCTCACCTCGATTTGCTTGCGCATCCCGGACGTGTAGCCGGGAAGCCTTTATGTTAAAAATTTTTTGATAAAAATGATAATTTTGTATTAAAAAATTGAATAAAGTTGACTTCAGTCAATGTTTTTGGTAAATGGACCCGTACTCGTGATTTGATGGTCCCGAAGGGTCCGTAGGAAAATATGGGACTTGGGCGTATGCCCGGAATCGAATTCCAAGGTCCCAAGTATCAGAAATGAATTTTTAAAGAAAATTGTTTTCGAAAAAATTATAAAGGTTTTCGAAAATGAAATTTGAGGTGAAACTTGTGTTATCTGGCCCATGCCGGAGCCTGGTACAGGTTCGATATGTCTTATATGTGCTATCTGTGAAGTTTGGTACGAAACGGACTTAGTTTGACGTGATTCAGACCTTAAATGCAAAAAATGATGTTTAAAGAAGTTTTGAGAAATTTCATTGATTTTGAGGTTTAATTCGATGCTTATGATGTTATTTTGGTGTTTTTATTACTCGAATAAGTCTGTGGGATATTTTTGAGGTTGTGTGTATATTTGATTTTGAGCCCCGAGGGCTCGGGTGTGTTTCGGATAGGTTCCGGGTCCATTTTTCCTATTTTGGAACTACTGAAAACTGTCATCTCGTTTCCTTCACTGCGATCGCAATAGTTGGTCCACGATCGCAGAAGCCAACTTACTCCTTATACGAGATCGCATAAGCTGTTCCGCGATCGCGTAGAGCATTTTAAGCCAACTTCATTTTCCTTCTACGCGATCGCGTCTCTATCCCTACGATCGCGATTCTTTAAAAGCTTGGGCAGATTATAAGTTTCTAAAATCGGGGGTTTCACCATTTTAAACATATTTTGGCTTCTGAAACTCGGTTTTGCGCAATTCCTTGTGGGATTTTCCCACAAATCGAATGGGTAAGTGTTCTTTCCCTAGAATTAAATATATTTCAGGAATTAGTTCTTGTTTTTATCATTTAAATCGTGTTTTTGGGGTGAGGGGATTGTGGGTTTTGAAAGAATTGGATAAATTTGGTATGGGTGAACTCGTATCGGAATGGGTAATGAGAATTCGTAAAATTTATCAGGTTCCGAGGTGCGGGACCGGGGGTCGACTTTTGGGTCGAATTTTAATAAATTTACAAAGATTGAAACTTTATTGTTCGGAATAGTTCCTTATATGTTTTATATGTATTTTGAAGTTGTTGTAGTTGATTTTGAGCCGTCCNTGTGGGGGAACTACCCCTTAGGATTGAGTCTTCTATGTTGATTGTAGTCCGCGTACGCGAGGTGACGAGTGTGTACTCGAACTTATTTGCAAATAGATTGTCTTTAGGGATTTTTGGGTCCTTATGTTCCCCGTATGTGAATTGAACTTGTTATATCTGAATTCCTGATTTCTAATCTCATCTCCTCCTGTTCAAGTTAG
>ML354778.1:0-68246 GCA_005239505.1 Nicotiana paniculata | reverse complement strand
GTGTGTGTGTGTGTGTGTGAAATAGATTGCGAGACGAGCCTCGACTCAACTGTTTTAAGATGACATTTAAAATGTGCTTGTGTTGTAAAAACTTTATGTGTAATAAGTATTCAAATGTTTCCCTGTCATGCTATGTTGTTACTTGGTGATGTGTTGAAGTTATGGAATGTGTGTTAGATTTTCAAAGCATGTGGGAACCTCTATATACCCAAGATTCATGTTTTCTCTCGTGTGTACTGATATCTTGAATTTAAAGGATTGTTGATGAAATTGATATTAATGTGAAATATGTGTGGGAAATATGGAATGTGATGATTGATGGAAAATGGAAATGTCTTGAGTAAGACGGCCTAGCCGATCGGCCCGAGATCAGAAACCATGCCGCACAGATGGTGTATTGTGCAGAAAAACAACTTAAACCAAAATTGAAATGGGAATTGATATTGTGAAAAAATGTCTCCAAGGGAGATGACCTATCCGGTCTTGTCGTGATCGGACTCCGTGTCAAGAGCACGGTGGTATTATGAATAGTTGCATTGTGAAGTGGTATTGTGGACAGTGGTACTGTGGATTGTGGTATTAGCAGTGCTAAAGATCTCCGTACTAAAAATGTGTATTACATTCGTATTTCAAAGATTGTTATGTTTTAATTGTGCATGTAGATATTATTGACTGTGACTTGTTATTTATATGGCTTTCCTTTCCTTGTAGGGTTATTCTATTTTGAAAGATGATTTTTAGCTTTACATACTAGTACTATTCGACAGTACTAACGTCCTTTTTGCCGGGGATGTTGCATCTTTAATGGATGCAGGTGGTTCCACGGTAGGCAGCAGTGATCGGTGATAGCGGTACGATCCTTTCAGCTAACTTGGTGATCCCCACTTTATTTCGGGGTCCTGTGTCATTTGGATGTCGTGTACTTTGTATTTTGAGGTATAGCCGGAGCCTTGTTACCGATATTTTCATATTACTCTTCAATTGTGCTTAGAGGCTCCGTAGACATGTTGTGGGTGGTGTCGGGTATTGGAATTAGATTAGAAAATGTTGGTATTTGGAGAATATATTTTCTTCATATTTAATAATTGTAATAATTTGGTTATTATGACTGAAACTGCTAATGGAAACAAAAATGAAAGTTGTTAATGATATATTTACAAAGTATGATTGTGGAATTCACCTCCTCTTTATTCACAAATTAGTTTGGGTAGAATAGAACCTATCAGGCTTTCTCAGTCGGGTTTACTCGGCTGAGCGCCGGTCGCACCCCTCGGTTTTGGGGCATGACATAGGTGATGACCGTATGGGCGTGAATTGAGAAAATCATGATTCTAGTCGACTATTAAACTATGACCGAACTTGTTTTTCTGTTATATCGTGTTACATCCATGTTCTCCCTACTTTTATGATTGTATGAGCCGTGAACCGTGTTAGTAATCATGCTTAGGCTATGTACTTATTCGGTTGAGAAGTAATAAGGCTATTTCTGTTGTTTTGAGTTATCTACTCTAACTGTAATCATGCACTCATTCATGATTCTTCGTTTGCATATCATATCTCAGTCTTTGTTCATCATTCATTATTATATCATGTTATCATTGTTTGGGCTGATTGGCATGAGATTTGTGAGCCTGAGAGACTGGAGAGATTGATGACTGAGTTGGGGCCTAAGGGACGAATTGTGAGTGACATTTATGGGATGGGGATGCATGCTGCAATAGTTTTTTATGGGATCGGGACGCATTCCGCAGTAGGATATTTTGACTCACTATGGGATCGGGATACATGCCGCAGCATGCCATGTTGGCGTATTTTAGCATTTGGGAGGATCCGCCCCTTCGGAGTCTGACATACTAGTAGTGAGCGGAGGTACCGAGTAACCGAGTGCGGAGTGATTGAGTGTGCTGAGTAATTTAGTGTGGTGAGTGGGAGTGTGAGACAATGAGATTGAGTACTTTGAGAGTGTGAGTACATGAGTTTATCAGTGTGATGCATTACATTTGACATGCATATTTGGTATTTAGGCATATAGATACATTTCCTCATACTATAAGGTATATGACATTTACGACTTGACATGCATATTGACATGTAGGCATAAAGATGGTATTTTTCTCATGCTATCTGATAATAAAATATCTTATCTTTTGTTGAAAGGTTTTAGAAAAAATCACAGTTTCATGATATACTCATATTTTGGTGATTTAGGTAAAAGATTTGGGTTTTACTGTTATACATGAAAATTATGCTTATATTCCATAACTGTGAATGAGCTGAGCATCATATCTTTGAGTTATTACTTGTAGTGATTTTATTATATTTTATTACGAGTTGTTCTTGGTTATTGGTGTCGGACTCTGACCATTGTCCAAGCTCGTCATTGCTTTCAACCTAAGGTTAAGTTTGTTGCTTATTGAGTACTTTTGCACCTTGCGTAGAGATTTTGGAGCTAGTGTTGTTGCATAGGGAGGGAGCCGGCATTGAAAATGTACCTATGTTTCAGTTATAGCTGCATCTTGTTCTTGGTAGCTTTAGATTTATAAATCTGTTTATGTATATTTCGAACAGATGATGTATTTATTTCATACCAGCCTTGTAAACTCTAAAATCTTAGAAGCTCACGATTTGTACTACCAGTACTTGGGTTGTTGTATAAAATTGCAACTATATCATCATTTATCTTCTTAGTAAATCTCATTTGAATTGGATTATTATTAATTGGATTACCTAGTGGGTAGGGTTAGGTGCCATCACGACTAGTTGGATTTTGGGTCGTGACAAGTTGGTATCAGAGCTCTAGGTTCATAGGTTCTACGAGTCATGAGCAAATATCTAGTAGTGACTTGAGGATTGGTATAATGACGTCCATACCTATTATCGAGAGGCTATAGGGCATCTAGGAAAAACTTCTCATCTTTGTTTCCTTATCGTGCAACATTGATTCAGCTTGAAGCATATCTCTTTGAATTCCTTCCACTCACTCATATGTTATGTGAGCACTCGGTATCAGCTGTGCACCGACAATTTGTGATTCCATGTATAAGGCACGAGATGTGTTCTCTGTGTTTTTGTAAGGTTGGGTTCTAACCGCAGTTTGGGCTCGGTGGTTCAGTTGTGTGAGCATGTGCTTTTGGACTTATATGTCCAGTAGAGTCCCTATAAGTGGAATTTATGGCTCTGTCAGTGGTTGGATAATTATATGATGAGTATGATCTGACTGCGTGATGTGTTCAGATGGTTTGAATATGACGAGAAGAGTTTGCTTAGATATGTGAATAGGACTATTGGGTGCTTGATTTCTGTCTTGATATGTTGTATAGTCTCGAGTTATGAGTGTGTTGAGGGATCTTTCATGTTGTCCAATTATGGGTGAAGTAGATTTCTATGTTTTGTTGACGAGTTCATACTCGGGAAGATATAGTGATTGCAGATGGTTGTGGTCATGGTAGGGCGTAGTGAAATGCCAAGTTGAGGCTAAGCAGGTGGGTTATCTCCTATGGGGTAGTCTATGGATATGTTATCCATATGATGTTGTATGGAGAGTTTCCTTATGCCTCTGGGTTATATGTGTTGCAATTTGAGTTTGGATTGGTTGAGAAGTTGACTTGACTGTCACGAGAATGAGTGCGATCCTAGCAGATGATTTGAGTTATTTTATGGTTTGTGTTGCATGAGCTTATGAAGGATTTAGTTGACATTCAGTGCGGGATTATGGCAGTAATAGTATTGTGAGTTATCAAATATTTTGTCATATGGCTTTGAGCCGAGTGGGGGAGTTTGCTATCAGTGATTTGGTTGCAAGGTTATGTGATGTACTGATTTGGGTTTGAGTCATACTTATCAGTTATGACTTGAAGATGTTTATATCGAATATAACTTGACTAAGGAATTTTTGGATGCATGATGTATTACAATTAATGGGTATATGGAAATCATGGAATGATTTGAGTTGTTATTCATGAAGGATGTAATGTGTATGGAGTAGGAATTTACTCGGCTGTGTTAAGGTAGGGTTACTTCTTTGGGTGTTGTCATGCTAATAAGGCAGGGGCCGTTCGGCCCGTTTGGGCGGCGCAATTTAGATTTGAGCAGAGTGGATGGATCTCGAGAGGAATCTAATGGATTCAAGATTTATATGTGGCAGTTGAGAATTTTTTGGATTTGTATATGGCTAAGCTTTGATATTTGCATTTGATGGTGTTAGTACTCTCGATATTTCTATATCATTATGGATTCTATATTTCAATATTATAGAGGTTAAGGAAACGACTTTAGATTCACATTAGGTCTCCTCATAGTGGGTAACACAGATGCAGTATTTTTGGTGGTCAAGAGGAAATACAGTGGCTTATGGGCTTTAAGACGACGTGATTTCATGCTAAGGTCTCTTGTGCTAAACTTTGGGTAAGGATTGTGGTGTTCTAGCAAAGAAAAGCGTTAACTTGAAGGAAATTCATATGGGACTCAGAGAAATAGGATAACTTGGTGGTAGATCGGAATAACATTCTTATGATATGATGAGTCTCTACAGGTGTTTTGTGGAAATAATCCTGGGTTCGGCGACCTGCGTGACTTGGTTGAGTTAGAGGGATTCAGTTCCAATGTCTTGGTTATGTGCAAAATGGTTTCGAAGTGTTCTAGATGATTTCTGCCACAGTTTGAGATGGATATTATCTACATGTATGAGGGGTATGTTGTGTGCTGTTACTTTCTTCTGAACGAGATAAGCAGCAGGTTTCTAGTTAATTGAGTATGCATTATGCTTATGACTCAGAGTTGATAATGAGGTTCTCGTATTTTTATATGATGGCCTGATAGAGGCGGTGCGTGGTGTGAGATTGGATTCGCATGTGCAAGTATACAATTCAATTTCAAAAGGGAGTTCATGAATTCTTACACAAGATGGATGATTTCAAATGATTAGATTAATTCTATTACTACTTGGTATTTCCTGAGAAGGGTGCGTGTTTCTGAAGGCGCATTGTGTTTTGACTTATCGACTGTTGATGTTCCATATTTTTCTATGTGTCACGAAAAAGTTATAGGAGTATTTCTCGTGGGATGATTGTGTATGAGAGATGTGTTATTCATTCGGGTAGTGGAGTTGGGATCGGCTATGGTGATTCATGTGTTCTATGGATTTGGAGATTGGGAGTTCTATAAATAGATTGTTCCGGGGTTGCGGGCTGTGCAGATATGGCCAAAGTTAGCCAGATGATGGTTCGCATTATGGTCAAATCATTGTGGAATTTTGGAGGGCTATTTATCCATTTCGGGATGACCTGAGTTGATTTTGGGGGCCCATATAGGCCTGGACAATGAGGATGCGTATTCTACATCAAGTCAGATTTATTGACTTAGAACTGTTAGTGTTGAGGGGTGTGTCATTCAGTTAGAGTTGAGCTTGTTCGTGTTCTCAGATGTTCTATGTGTTACTCTTCTATTCTGCGAGGGGTTGTGATTTGTTGGTTATATGCACATATGAAGCGGTTCTATTTAGACCTTGTAGCGGAATTCGAGTGAGATGGTTATTGGGGTGTTGAATGGTTGATTATTATGGTCTTTCCTGTTTGTGGTATATGGTGCTATCCGTTCCTCCATGGTTATAGTCGTGCATTTCGTGTACTTGATGTCGAACTGCATGTGGTTGTTGATTTTTTTTAGCATTGTGGCTTGAAGTATTTTATATGAATCGGTGTTTGGATAGGGTCATGCATTGTTGCGTATTTATATTGGGGTATGATCCTTTGTAATAGATTTGTGTGTCTTGGTTATACTGTGTGTGATGGTTTCATAGCGTTGCTTTGTGGTGGTACTTGTTAAGCTTGCAGGACGGTTATTTCATTTGAGTCATTTCCCATGTTTGAGTACACTTAAATTGTTGCTTATTGGTAATCAAATTACACGTTTGTGGATTAGGTTGTATTGATGTGGCATGTCAATAGAATAATTATGTTTGATGAGATGAGTTCATTGGACCTAGAATGGATTATATTTGATTACGATATGTTTGTAAGAACAATATCATAATCGACTTAGAATTTTGCTTTGGTTCTTGTCGAACGAGAGAGAGTTCCATGACATGTTGGTTTGATGAGTGGTTATTAGTTTCTGTGTGTTTCTTTCATCATCGGTAGCATATGAAGGTTTTGAACGAGATTTTATTTCATATGAGGTTTTTCTTAAATGGGGTGACGTGGGATCACCCCTAGGTATGTGCATGGTAAGGTTACACAGTGATTTGACAGCTTTGGATCGACTCTTGGCACGTTCAGAGATGAATGTATGTTTAAGTGAGGGAGAACGTAACGACCTATCCACTCGTTTTGAGAATTTGCATTTCATTAATCTATTTGAAGTATTGAGTAGCTTCATATGATGTATTATGACTAGTGTGAATCGTTAGTTTTGGTTTTCAGGTGATCTAGGATTGAATTGGAAGAATAGTTCTCAACTAAGAAGCTTAAAGTTAGAAGAGTTGACCAAGTTTGACTTTTGTGTATTTGATCTCGGATCGAAGTTTTGATGGTTCCGTTAGGTCCGGATGGTGATTTTAGACGTGGGCGTATGCTCGGATTTGCATTTTGATGCTTCTAGAAGGTTTCGGCACCATTTGGAAAAAGTTGGCAATTTGAACGTTTGGAATGTTCATAAGTTTGATCGGGAGTTGACCTTGATGATATCGGGTTCAGATTGTGGTTACAGGAATTAGAGTAGCTTCGTTGTGTCAATTGGGATTTATGTGCAAAATTTAGATTATTCCGAGTTGATTTGATATGGTTTGACACGAGTTTTGGAAGTTGAAAGTTCATTAAGTTTGATTTGAGGTGTGATACATGGTTTTGATGTTGTTATGCTTGATTTGAGACCTCGAGTAAGTCTGTGTTATGTTATGGGACTTGTTGGTATGTTCAGACGGGGTCCCGAGGGGCTCGGGTGAGTTTCAGACATATTTGGGTTGTGTAGCGCTCATTTTTATGCTTCGACGTCGTTTAGTCAAGCATAAATGAGATCCAATTTCTATTTTTATTGAATCAGTACATCTGTATCATAATTACGAAGCCATAGCTAAAAGAATCGTCGAATTTGGACACCGTATGAGGGAGTTATGCTCATTTTAGTGTCAGATAAGAAAGCTGGTGTTGGTGCTTCGCAGATGCGAAGTTGGGTCCGCATCTGCGACTGCGCAGGTGCAAAAATGGTTCGCAAAAGGAAACGACAGCTGGTAATGCACAAGTGTGGCTCTTTTGGCGCAAAAGGGGAAATGCTTGTGTAAAAAAAATCAGACTGAAATTTGTTGATATTTTGAGTATATCTTGAGTTCTAGAGCTCCATTGAGGTGATTTCCGCGGAGTTCTTTTCGTATTTTCATGGGGGTCATTGTCTAATTTTTTTTATTTTAACATGATTCCATTTGTTCATTTTTCAATTAAAAAATTGGAAATTTTTTATCAAAAACTTTTCTAAAGAGAATAATTGAAATTTGAACATCGCTTCGAAGTCGGAATTGGTTGAAACTAGTATGGTTGGACTCGTAATTGAATGAATTGTCGAATTTTGTGAGTTTTTTGGGTTCCGAGATGCAAGCCCGGGTTTGACCTTTTGGTTGAATTTGGACTTTTGATGAAAGATTCAACCTTTATCGATTGGGTTTGTTTCCTTTGGCATTATTTGATGTTCTTGAGTGGCTTTTGGCTAGTTTTGAGCCGTTCGGAGGTCTTACGCGCGAGATGGAATTTCTAGAGTATTATTTGGTTTTCTCGATATTGGATTCGACTTGTTCGAGGTAAGTAGCTTATGTAAACTTGGATTTGAGGGTATTTAACCCTGGGAACTGTGTTATAAGAGATGTATTGAGATGACACACATGTTAAGTGAGGAGCGTGTGGGCGTTCATCGAGAAAATCATGATTCTAGTCGACTATTAGACTATGATCGGACTTGTTTGTTGTCATATCGTGCTACATACATGTTCTCCCTACTGTTGTTTTGATTTTTCTGCTCTAACTGTAATAGTCACGCCCCAAAAACCAAGGAGAGAGACCGACGCTCAACCGAGTAAACCCGATTGAGCAAGCCTGTTAGGTTTCATTCTTCCCAAATTAATTCATGAATAAAGAGGAGATGAACTCCATTAATCATACCATATAAATATTTTATTAACAACTTCTATTAGCAGTTTCAACCATAATATTCAAAACATTACAATTTTTTTTATAGATATGAAGAAGAATATATTTTCCAAATACCAATATTCCCAATCTAATCCCCAATATCAATCACCACCCACAACCTGTCTACGGAGCCTCTAAGCACAATTGAAGAGTAATATAGAAATGCCGACAATAAGGCTCCGGCTATACCTCAAAATACAAACTACACGACATCCAAATGACACAGGACCCCGAAATGAAGTGGGAATCACCAAGTTAGCTGAAAGGAGCGTACATCTATCACTGATCACTGCCGCCTACTCTGGAACCCCCTGCATCCATTAAAGATGCAGCGCCCCTGGCCAAAAGGACGTTAGTACTGACGAATAGTACTAGTATATAAAACTAAAAATCATCTTTCAAAATAGAATAACCATAAAAGAAAAAGAAAGCCACAAAAATAACAAGTCGCAGGCAATAATATCTACATGCACAATTGAAACATAACAATCTTCGAAATATGAAAGTAATACACATTTTTAGTAGGGAGATCTTTAGCACTGCTAATACCACAATCCACAGTACCACTGTTCACAATACCACTGTTCACAATGCCACTATTCATAATACCACCGTGCTCTTGGCACGGAGTCCGATCACGACCCGACCGGCTAGGTCATCTCCCCTGGAGACGTTCTTTTCCACAACATTAATTTCTGTCTCAATTCCAGCTTATTTCATAACACAATACCACCATGTGTGCGGCATGGTGTGTCCGATCACGGTCCAATCGGCTAGGCCGTCTTACTCAAGACACCCAAATTTTTCATCAATCATTTCTTTCCATATTTCCCACACATACTTCAATTCTTTCGGCACTAGTGGCCACAATAGTTATGTCACACTTGGCACTTGGCCGTATTTCATAATTCGAGTTTTTTCCACATGTTTCACATTAATATCAATTTCATCAACAAGCCTTTCAATTCAATATGTCAAGTACACATGAGGGAAAACATGAATCATGGGCATATAGAGGCTGCCACATACCTTGGCAATTGAACACATATCCCATAACTTCAACACATCACCAAGTAACAACATAGCATAACGGGAAGCATTTGAATGCATATTACACATAAATTTTTTACAACATAAGCACGTTTGAAATGTCATCTCAAAACAGTTGAGTCCAAGCTTGTTTCGTAATCTGTTTCATATATATATTCTCATTTCATAGGCATCGCTCGGCGCAATTATATATGTTATCCACACTCTATTTCCCCAGTTTATATAATTCGTTTTCAAGTATCTTTATAGTTTATCATCGACTAAACACACTCAATCAAGACATTTAGTACACACAGGGGCAATTAGGGGTATTAAGTACATCGAGTTTTCCTCACCCAATTGGTATGCTAGTTTTCATTTAAATTACGGTTCAGAGCCATTCCGTTTTAATAATCAAACCATACATTAAACGTCTATATTTCGATATAAGGCTCATTCCGAATAATCAAGTTTTATGAGTCTATAAGGGATAACCCGGACGTAGAGATTAGGGATTTGGGGCCGATCACACTTAAACCTACGGAAACATTATGGAATTCAATATCGAGAGATAAAGTTTAGCCCACATACCTGGTTGAGCTCTCCTTAAGTTACTACAACGCACCAACACCTCTAGCACTAATAATCTATAAGGAGAAAGCGAAAATCGATTAATAACTAGAAATATTACCCATGGTGTAACTCCCTTAGGAATTTCATCAAACACCCAACATGTGAAATAGACTACAAGGTCCTACAATGTGAATTCCTTCTTCCCTAAACCAATTTTTAACAAGAACTACCCACATTAGTTCATTAATCCCATATACTACAACTTAGTGTCACATGCATGGCCTATTTCTAATCCCCACAATATATTTGAAGTCTTAACCCTTTTGCATGCAAGTTCTGGAAGTAGGACTTACCCGGATGGAGGCCAATCTAGTGACTATCTTCCTTGATTCTTAAAGACTTGAGCAAGATTTGGGTGATTGAAAGGCTAGTTTCCCTCTTTCTCTCTCTATATTGATCGTTCCTCTATCTAAAATACTCAGGATGTCGCCCCAAATGAAGCCCTAAATGTTATTTATTAAAATAGGATCGGGTTATAAAAATAGAAAAATGGACTCTCCGACTCAGATCTGCGGTCGCATATGATTATGCGAACCACAAAGTGGTTGCACAATTGATGCTCGGAACTGGGGTGTTTCGGGTTGGGTATGCGGCAGGTCTGCCATCTGCAGACCTATTATGCGGTCGCAAAATACACCGCAGACCTGATATGCGGTCGCATAATGTACCACACAATGGCCTTCAACTTAGCTCACCTTCTGCTTCACTTTGCGGTAGGTATGCGGCCCATATATTGGTTATGCGGTCGCAAACCAGAACGCAGAATCACATCCTTCAGCCAAACATATTCCTTTACTCCTTCGTGCATCCTTTCACTCAAAAAGTACGAAGCTCGCCGCGAAGATAAATATACTACTTCTAAACACTTTAGCCTAACTCGACACCACAAGACCTTAAATTACACAGCGAAATTTTCTGGGGCTGTACAGTAATCATACACTTAGTCATGATTCTTCATTTGCATGTCATATCTCAGTTTCTGTTCATCATTCATTGTTAGATCATGTTATCATTGTTTGGCCTGATTAGCATGATATTTGTGAGCACAAGAGACTGGAGAGATTGATGACTGGGTTGGGGCCTGAGAGCCGAGTTGTGAGTGATATTTATGGGATGGGGTTGCACGCTGCAACATTTGTTTATGGAATCGGGTTGCACAGTGCAACATGCTTTATTGACTTATTATGGGATCGGGCAGCATGCCGCATCATGCCATATTAGCTTATATTAGCACTTGGTAAGGATCCGTCCCTCCAGAATCAAGACATACCAGCAGTGAGAGTAGGTACCGAGTGCCGAATGATTGAGTGTACTGGGTGATTAAGTGTGATGGTGTGAGTGTGAGACATTAATATTGAGTAATCTAAGAGTGTGAGTACATGAGTTTATCACTGTGATGCATTATATTTGACATACATACTTGGCATGTAGGACTAGGGATGAATTTCGTCATGCTATAAGTTATTGTGACATTCATGACTTGACATGCATATTGACATGTAGTCATAGAGATGTACTTTCCTCATGTTATATGATAATGAAATATCTTATCGGTTGTTGAAAGGTTTTGGGAAAAATCATAGTTTCCTGATATACTCATATTTTTGCAGATTTGGGTTTTACTGTTATACCTAAATAGCATGCCTATATTCTACAATTGTGAACGAGATGAGCATCATATCTTTGTGTTATTACTTGTACTGCTTTTATTATATTGTTACGAGTTATTCTTGATTATTGGTGTTAGACTCTGACCATTGTCCAAGCTCGTCACTTCTTTCAACCTAGGGTTAGCTTTGTTATTTATTGAGTACATGTCGTCGATTGTACTTATAAAATACTTCTGCACCTTGCGTGCATATTTTGGGACTGATGTTGCTGTGTATGGCGGGAGATGTTATCGAAGATGTACCTGCGTTCCGGTTATACCTGTCTCTTGTTCTTGGCAGCTTTAGATTTATAAATATATTTATGTATATTTCAAACAGATGATGTATTTATTTCATATCAGTTTTGTAAACTCTAAAACTTAGAAACTCATGATTTTTGCTACCAGTCTTTGGGTTGTTGTATAAAAGTTCAACTATTTCATCATTTATTTTTTCAGTAAATCTCATTTGAATTGGATTATTGTTAATTGATTTACCTAGCGGATTGAGTTAGGTGCATCACGACTAGTTGAATCGGATCTTGACACTATCACTCCAGCTTTACCCTTCCAACCTTGATTATAACTAGCATTTTAAATTTTCAGAATTGGCCTTCAAATTTACTAAATCCTTGGTGATTGCATCCAAGAGAAAATTATGGCTAAATTGGCTGCACACTCTTCTTGGAATAAGTTTACCATGTGTGTTAGTTGTTATGATCCCCTGTTACGGATCGGTTAGGACAATGCAAGAGCAAATAAGTATTAATATGGAGTAAATTAGGAGTATGGAAAAATATTTTCTTTTTGCGACCTATGATGTTGGTTCATAAAAAAGAGACCATACAATCTCTTACGTTAAAGTACTCAAAGACTGGACTAATTTTATGTATACCTTTCACTAAATTCAAATAACTTTAAATACAAATACAGATGGATTAACCAACCACCTAAAAACTGAAAAATAACTTCCTAACATAACTAGAATGAGAAAGTGTCCTATTACCGATAATTTCTAGTGATACTATTAATAAATGCTACAAAATATTTGTTAACATAACTAACAAATTCCTGAAGTTGTTGAACTCATCTACTTCCTGGTCTTCTGAAACTTTCCATGGTAGACTAAAGGGATTTCCCTTCAGACATAAATTGGTAAAGTACAGGATAGTCAAAGTAATATGGCGCAATTGACCGATATGCATGACAAGCTCAATGATGTTGGATTAAAGTATAATGAATTAGTTCTTAGCTGTCCTATTAAATCAAGAGATAGTTGGGACAAAACAACTATGACACGTGGAGTCTCTATAGCCTTTGGATTAAGAATTGATGGAACCAACCAGAACCGTAGGATGAAGCGGTCGTAAATACAAGTTACTAATGGATAATTTAACAATAGTACAAGTAGGAAAATAACTGCATATAATTGATACTACAATTTTATTCATTTTGGAGCTTAGCATTAGCCAATAAGATTATATACATGTATAAGTAGGAGTTTGACATATTTTTGCAATACACTTGTATATATACAAAGAGAACAATCAATACAGAAGAAATATTTCATAGTTTTAGTCTCTAATTTCTACATGGTATCAGAGCAACTTTAAGATCCTATTCTCTAGTTGTCTTCCTTTCCTTTGATGCACTCCTCTTTTCACCTCTTCATCTCGAAATCTGAAAATGGGCTCAACCACTGAAGTAACTTCTAGAAATAGTGGAAATACTATCAATATAGCACCAGAAAATACTCACTCTTTCCTCTTTCATACTTTATATTCACCAGGGATGAGCCTTCTGAATTCATGCTTTGATGAAAAGGGATATGGAGAATGGAGGCGATCAATTCTCATTTTCCATTCAGCCAAGATTAAAGTAGGGTTCATTGATGAGACTCACAAGGTTCCAGATTCAGATTGAACCGAGTTCAAGATGTGGAACATGTATAAAGATATGGTCATATCATATCTACTCAACTTACTATCAAAGAAGATAGCAGACAATGTCACTTATTCCATGATAGCCAAGAGATTTGTGGAAGAAACTTGAGGACAAATTTGAACAGTCCAATAAAGCCAAATTATATCACCTGCAAAAAGGAGCACAATGATTTAGTTTATGGTTTCAATAACATTGCAGGATATTTCACAAAGATTAGGAGATTGTGAGATGAGTTTGATCCTCCGGACACAAATATAGGGTGTTCATGCACATATATCAATGGTTGAAAGACTAAAATGGGCAAATCACTTCAAGATGTGAGACTTGTATAGTTTCTCATGGGTTTAAATGATATTTATGAAGTTTAAAGGAGAAACATACTAATGATTGCACCTTTGCCATATGTGGGCCATACTTACTCTCTCTTTATGCAAGATGAGAAATAGAGAGAAGCCTTTGTCAACACACAATACCCTAGTAGTTTTCATCCTTTTTGGATACAGGTCGGAACAACTTGAGTCAGAAGCCTGCAAACCATAAATTCAAGGGAAAGATGATTTTCTCACACTGCAAGAAATTAGGTCATTCGGGGGACAAATGCTATAAGATAATAGGTTTTCCATTTGACTTTAAGTTTACTAAGTCCAAAATGTTCCAAGGAAGTAGTAGGAGTAATGTACTATTTCTAGAGGTAGTATATGATTAGAATTTGATCCACTTTGATGATGGAATTCATGCACACCAATTCATTCCAGATTAGTGTTCAAAGCTACTTCAGCTACTTCAGCATGTGAAGATGAACCAACCAAGAAACTCAACTGGAGAAGCCTTAGCTAATGCAACCACATATATTGGTAACACTTTCAGGTTCGGTTTACATGCTTATTCAATATAAACATAGGATCTGGATATTGGACTCATGTGCAATTGAGCATATGTGTTTTGATTCAAGGACTTTCTTGGATTTGAAAACCCTTGATACTCCTATATTTGTTAACCTTGTTAATTTTACTAGAGTCAAGTAACATAATCTGGAAGTATCTCTTTATATCCTAAACTAATCCTAAAGAAAGCCCTTTTTATTCCTTGCTTCAAGTTTAATCTGATTTGAATAAAAAATTGTGTAAGCAATTAAGTAATTCGCTAATTTTGTTTTCAATTGTATGTTTTTTTTATAAGGCCTTCAATAAAGAGGCCTATAGAGTTTGTTGGAGCAAGTGCAGGTCTTTATCCATATTATCCGCCAGTTAACCTATTTTTTGTCCGTATTAAATATGAATCAATTTGGATACTCTATCTATTTTGGTATTATCCATTTTCGGCCCGATCTATATCCGACCCGTCCGTTTGCTACCCCTACCTAATACTATCTAATCTCCAAGGATAGGTGTTCTACTTAATTTTGAAGTCCCTATGTGAAAACAGAACTTTTACGTAAATTCTAATATATATGAAGACTTCCACAAAGATATATGGGAGAAATTCAAAAATAGCCAGATTTATAAGTGGTCATTATTAAATAGCCACAGTTTCAAAAGTAATCCAAATTTAGCCATTTTTCATGTAAAGATAAATCTGAACGAAAACACTTTTTAAAATCCGAAAAATACTCCAGTGTATTATACTGGAGTTCCAACATAATTATACTGGAACTCTAGCATATTATACTGGAGTTCCAACATAAGTATATTGGAACTCCAGCATAATATACTAGAGTTCCAGTATAATATACCGGTCCAACATAATATGCTGGAAGTTCATACACAGGTGCTCCAATCTCCAATATATTGTGCTGGAACTTTCCGCGTGTTGGAGTTCCAGCATAATATCCTGGAAGTTCATAAACAGGTGCACCGATCTCCAGTATATTATGATGGAACTTTCCGTGTTGCAGCAAAATAGTGGATGTTTTTTAATGACTTTGCAAACGCTGGCTATTTTTGAATGACCAGTCCGAACACTGGTTAGCCCGTGCTATTTTTACAAGATATATATGAAGACTTTTGCAAAGAACTTTTAAGTAAATTCTGTTAGAATTGTATATCATAAAGGCTTTTAAAATAAGTATCTCAAAACTAGGGGTGTACATGGACCGAGTTGGTTCGATTTTTATCAAAATCAAACCAAACCAATTATATCGGTTTGGATTGGTTCGATTTTGTCGGGTTTTTCGGGTTTTCGGATTTTTTGGGACTTAAATATTATTTCAATCTTACTTTGTTAAATATTTGACAAGTAAATATATATTTAGTAAAAATATAAAAAATTGACAAACATATTATTGATTAAAATATTCTTATGGGAGAATTCTATTAATAACACATAATAATTACTTTTTTAGTCGTCTGACAATAATTTTTCGTTGACTTTCAGATTTACACATAAAATTAATACGATACCTAAATATTAATAATCACTTCACATTCGAAAAAAATATAAGATTTCAATGGAACTTAACATGTGATATGAATATGGAAGAACAAAGAGATATACGCATTTCAGTAACACTTGATAAGAAAGTGATCATACAACCCATTATTTAAGATCAATAAATATGGAGCACTTCATATTCTATTAAAATTTATATCCTGTAAGAGAATCCCAAATATTTCTAGACATTTTTTAAAGAAAATTCTACATAAAATCTTAAAAGTATATATAAAAATTATATATTTATATATCGGGTTGGTTCGAATTTTTTCACTCAATACCAAACCAAATCAAACCAAACCAAACCAAGTCGGGTTTTTATCGGTTTGGTTTGACTTTTCGATTTTGTGCGATTTTACAGTTCGATTTGTACACCCTTACTCAAAACAAGGCCATTAAGCAGAGGCAGATTCAGGATCTAAATTTTATGGGTTCAATTTCGCATTTTTATCACATTTCATCTAATTTAATTGGCTCAAAATTTATTATTTATACATGTTTGTTGATGTTTTGGCAAAATTGCAAAGTATAAGTGAAAGCTATGAGTTCGGTTCAACCCATAGCTTCTACATTGCACACACCTCTGCCACTAAGCTTGTTGGAAATTAATTCTACAAAATAAGCCTACAAGTTAGTAAATTATCCAAAGTCATGTTCTCGTACAATCGGATAAAGGTACACCCGGAAAAAAGTTATGATGTCGTCTCCAATTGTTCTTTAAGCCCAGTCAATAACGTTCGATACTTCTATACCCCCACAAGTCTTGAAGTAGAGGGCATTTGTAAGCATTTAATCTTGTTGGATTTTTAATCACAAATTATTCAGACTATATTAAATTCAAGATAATAGTCCAAGTAAATATTGTGGCTAGTCCAATTGGATTAGTAATTTAAAGTCAAATATATTGGGCTAGTCCATTTAATTGGGCAGATGAGCCCATTTTATTATCTCAACATCCAAATGGTTAGTAGTCCATTTTAAAGCCCAGGCTCATGCCACATGTCGACTGATATTGCGATCCAAGAGAAATGAGTGAGCCAATAAAATCGTGTCATTTGTCAAGAAAGAGTTGCACGCCAAGTCAAATTAACAATCAATAGAGTTGTACTAAGTATTTCAAATTGTATTGGCCAGTTCAATCAGATTAATCAAATCGCATAGCCACACCACTCCCTACAACTATGAATAGAAGTCTTCATAAGGTTAGAAGACACCAAAATTAAGAACAAGAAGCCAGCAGAGAGCTCGTAGATTGAAGGCTGCAGATTTCTTTACAGGCTACAAGTTCAAGTACTCAAGCTACAAGTTCAAGAAGATCAAGAACGAAGGCAAATCAAATATCAAGGCGTTCAAGATCAAATTACCCGCATTTGATCAAAACCAAATTTAAGTTCAAGAAGGAGATTCAAGACCAAGCTTTACAAGCCCTTGAATCAAAATCAAAATCAAAATCAAGATCATCAAGATAGTTTATATTCTTGAAGAATTAGAGGAATACCATATTGTAACACTCATCATTTATTAAAATTGCATACACTATATTTATTACACAATTTTCTAGTCTCAATTATTTTTTTCGATGCGATAATTTGTTATTAAACACGTATAGGCAGGAGTTTGTCTTATTTTTTCAATACATTTCTATATATACAAAGGGAACAATCAATTCAATACACAAGGAAAATTTCATTATTTAAGTTTCTAATTTCGAAGTCATCTTTGATTTTGTCTCTACGGTTCTGATTTTCTTGTTTTTATAATATTTAATTATTTTAAAATTATAATTTTTCATTCTTTTTTGTTATTTGAATTAACCTTGAGGAGAATAAGTTTTTGAATAAGATCCATCTCGATCAACTTACTTAAAACATACTAGTTATCAACATTTCTTTTTCTAGGAATAATGTTCATCAAAACGTAATCTGTTGTTTCATCCTGTAATTAAACTTAAATCCATAAACATATTTTAATTTTAATGGATGACACAAAATTAATGGTTATTTCAAAAGTACGGATGATAACCTATAGATAATAAAGTACACGTGAATAAGCACTCAATACAACAAGAAAAATCATTGTGAGCCAAGCTCTGATGGCTCCCTCTCTTTACCATGATCTTGCCCCGCGTGGCTTCTTTGTTTGTCTCGAGGAACTTCATCATATTCCTATATTAAAAAACAAAAAAGAAGAAGATTGACAATATATAATAGTGTAAAGAACTTATAATTTAATTTATTCTAACATGTGCTTCTCTTTTTTTTAAAGTATCATACATACTTATTACGAATGGTTGCATATAACTGTTCTTTAAATAGTCTGACTATGTAGATACATTTTACGTTAATTTTTTGTTTATCTTTTACATATTAGCATATAGAATTTTATTCTATCTAATAAGTTGTGTGAATGAGAATAAATTTTAAAATCTACAATGTCAAAGGAGTACTAATAGCTTGTGTACCGGTTAAAATCGGGGATAGAGTTACCCCCGATTTTCCGATGAAGAAACGAGAAGATGACGTGGTTTGGCGTAGTCTCAGGTAGACCCAAGGGCTCCCCAGATCAGAGACTGGGGGGGGGGGGACAAATGGTGCACCAGGATTTGGACATGGCCAAACATGAGAGGAATCGAGCTCGAGCAAAACAAAAAATCGAGGCCAAAGGGAACATGGTTAGAGAGAAAGAACGAGGGACGGTTTGGGAAGGGGTTTTGATTGATCAAAAGAAGAATCTACTTCAACCGATATGACATATCCGTCATCAATTGGATATTATGGCACGGTTCTCGCCCGATATCAACTGCAGATCATAATTTTCTAGACGAGAAGGATTTTTACCTTACTAATATTTATACTAGGATTGAAACTCCCCTACTATATAAAGAGGAGAACCTTTTTCATTTTTCAACTACTGTTGGCACGTATATCAAAGCAATAAAGTTAATTTTTATCTTTAAGCTATTATTCAAAGTGTTCTTCGATTACCCTTTTCTTCAAGTTGCAACTGAGCCCGTCCCGAGGGCTCGATTGGAATCAGTTTCAGCGATCAGCTTAAAGCCAGACTTAATTGTTCCATCACATTTGGTTTGGTCGTTTTATTTCTCTCCAATTTAAATATTTGTTGTTCTTAGATCATTTGTGTTAAGTTAAATCACGTATCCTTAAACTGCGTATAAATTTAATTGTTACTTATTTTAAGGGATAACAGTTTGGTGCCTACCATGAGTCTAAGAATAATAGTAGTGATTTAATACGAATCTCTATAACACATACACTTTCTCTTTGAAGTTTGATTTCAGGTCTATTAAAAAATGTCGAATTCTCAGTTAGGTTACTTGAACGTTAACATCGAATTGAGCCACCACGGTGACAATAATAATGCGGTACCAAGCAATGGAGTGCCCCTTTTTGACCATAATGACATTCCAATCACTGACCCAGTAGACGCCAATTCACAGGTTGCCATCGATATCAACCTACCAACTGATCCCGAAAATAGCATTCGTGGGGCACCCCGACCATCGGCTCGAGAAGTGCCCCCGGGGGGGGGGGGGGGGAGGGAGGTGGGTGGGTGATGGAATTAGCTTACAATTGATTTTTGAAATGTTACAAGCTCACCAAGTTGAAATAGCACAACTGCAAAGCCAAAATCACGCACAGAACACGGTCGAACCCGGGCACGACGGAGAAGATGCTTGGAGGGACGAACGGATTGTCATAAAACCAGATGGGTTCAGTCCCGGAGAGACTTCTGAGGTGATGAAAATGCTCGAAGCACTAATAGAATGGGTGGATTCTGGTGAAAAGAAGATAGAGGCAAATGATAAGAAGGTGGAGACTGACAATTTCAAGGGTCGATCGGATCCTGGGAGCGCCTCATATATTGAAAGGATGGGGTTCCAAAACGTTCATTCAAAAACCTTTTCCCCCGAGTGCGGCACCGAATCAAACTCTGAAGAGGTTCTGAATGCATGATATTCCCAAATTTAACGGGACCATATATCCAAACGAGCATGTAACCACCTAAACGTGCGCAATAAAATGAAATGACCTCGAAGATGACGAGATCGAGTCGGTGTTGCTGAAGAAATTTGGGGAAAACTTATCCAAAGGAGCGATGATATGGTACCATAACTTACCTTCAAATTCTATTGATTTATTTTCTATTCTTGCATATGCCTTTGCTAAAGCCCATGCCGGCACTATCAAGGTCGGGACGAGGGAATTAGACCTCTTCAAAGTCAAGCAAAGGGACAACGAAATTCTTAGGGAGTTCATGTCGAGGTTTCATATGGAACAGATGGACCTGCCCCTGATTGCAGATAATTGGGTCATTCAGGAATTTACTCAAGGAATAAACCCTCTAAGTTTCGTTGCTTCTAAACAATTGAAGCAAACTTGGTAGAGTAACCGGTGGTTACTTGGGTCGATGTTCACAAAAAGTACCAGTCAAAGATCAGAGTCGAAGATGACCATTTGGGAGCTCCCTCGGGGTCTATTTACCTCAATAGGGTGAACAACTTTCTAAAAGAATTGTGGATCAAGAGCCGAGGCCACTCGAGATCGGTACCAACCATATAGCTCAAATAGAAGGGGAAACAGACCCAGTCGCCACCCGACCAGGAACGATAGGAGAACCGACCAAGGTCCTAGAAACCAAGGTTTGATGAGTAAGAATGGTTTCGATAGATCACTCGGGGGCAGAGAAGCCCCGAGACTATCAGAATATAACTTTAACGTGGATGCATCGAGTATAGTGTTGGTTATCGACCGCATCAAGGAGACCAAATGGACAAGGCCTCTCCATCCCAATCCCGCACAGAGGGATCACAACATGATATAATATCACGGTACTCAAGGTCACGGGATCGAGGATTTTCGGCATCTAAGGGAAGAAGTGTCTCGTCTATTCAACAATGGGAATCTTCGAGAATTCCTAAGTGAGGGACCCAAAAATCATTTCAAAACCAGAGTCTCCAACAAACAAATGGAGAAGAAAGAACCTCAACATNGGGGGGGGGGGGGGGTGGAGGGGTAAATGTCCCACGAGGGCCAATGATAAAAAGCACCAAAGTTTCTATCACAAGGGAAAAATGCACTCGAAACTATGTTCCGGAGGGGTCCATCTTGTTCAGTGGAGAGGACGTTGAGGTCTTCATTCAACCTCACAATGATGCATTATATTCGTACTTATTAATCAATCTCGAGTTAAGCGTGTGTTAATTGATCCAAGTAGCTCGACCAACATCATCCGATGGAGAGTCGTTGAACAATTGGGATTATTTGACCAAATTGTACCAACAGTACGAGTATTGAACGGGTTCAACATGGCATGCGAGACAACGAAGGGTGAAATAATCCTACCGGTAAACACGGTCGGGACCACCCAGGAAACAAAATTTTATGTAATCGAGGGGGACATGAGATACAATGCCTTGTTCGGGAGACAATGGGTCCACAACATGAGAGCAGTGCCTTTGAACTTTCATCAGGAATTGAAGTTTCCAACCCCAGGTGGAATCAAAACGGTCTACGAGGAACAACCATCCGCAAAAGAGACGTTTTTGTCGAGGAAGTGATCCTAGTGCCCGTAACCACAACATCAAAAGGTGACAGACTGGTCGAAGAGAAAAGAACCAAATAGCAATCATCGATCCCGACTCCTGATAGGGCCAGAGAAATAGAAGGAACACTCAACGAATAGGGAAGATGATTTCGGTGTCCCGAGATCCTTCATAGCAACCTATGATAACGATGCCTCCAAGTCGATGATCGAGGAACTAGAACAAGTCATACAGATCGAGTATCTACCGGACAGAAATGTATACCTGGGCACGGGGTTAACCCTTGAACTCAAGAAAAAATGTATTGATTTCTAAAGCTAATACCGATCGTTTTGCCTGGTCCCACTTAGATATGATAGGGATCCCGCTGGAGGTGACAACTCACGAAATGAGCTTGGATAAAAAATTCCACCCGATCAAACAGAAGAAGAGGCCGCAATCCGAAAGCAATCACTCATTCATGAAAGACGGGGCATCTAAACTCTTGAAAATAGGTTCCATTCAGAAAGTTAAATACCCGGATTGGCTAATCAACGTAGTGGTCGTTCCTAAAAGAGTTAATAATATTAGAATGTGTGTAAACTATAAGGACTTAAACAAGTCATGCACGAAGGATTCGTTTGCTTTGCTTAATATCGACCGAATGATCGATGCAATGGCCGCGCACGAGATGCTAAGTTTTCTCGATGCCTATTCCAGGACGACCAAACACGGATGGGCCCGGGTGACCAAGAGAAGACTTTGTTTATAACTAAATTCAGCAGCTATTGTTATAACATGATGCCTTTCAGATTAAAAAAATGCCAGTGCCACGTATCAACACCTAGTTAACCGAATGTTCGAGGAATAAATAGGAAAATCAATGGAGGTTTATATTGACGATATATTAGTTAAGTACCTACAAGCATAGGACCATTTGAACATTTGCATGAAACCTTCAACATATTGAGGAAATACAACATGAAGCTGAACCTAGAGAATGGTGCCTTCGGTGTCGGCTCGGGCAAGTACCTCGATTTCATGGTGTCTAATCAGGGAATAGAGATCAACATGGAGAATATAAAATCCATAGAATATATCACCATAGTTGACAACGTCAAGGCGGTACAGAGACTGACCGGGAGAATATCCGTATTGGGCCGGTTATTTCGAGATCATCGAACAAAAGCCTTTGATTTTTCTCATTACTTAAGAATGACTTCTCTTGGACCCTGGAATGTCAACACGATTTAGAAGAACTTGAACAATACCTATCAATCCATCCTTTACTGCACATCCCGAAGGCGAACAAGCAGTTATACCTCTACTTGGCAGACTCCGAGGTTGCGGTAAGTGGTGCCCTAGTCTGGGAAGAAGAAGGTACTCAATTTCCTATCTATTATGTTAGTAGAACCTTAGGTGATGCCGAAACAAGGTATCCTCACTTAGATAAATTAGCGCTCGCCTTATTAAGCGCATCTAGGAAACTAAAATCGTACTTTCAATGTCACCCCATATATGTCCTGACCCGAAACCCGCTAAGGAATGTTATGCATAAACCCGAGCATCGGGCCGACTTGAAAAATGGGTTGTAGAAGTTAGTGGGTACGATATTGAGTACATACTCCGAACTACTATAAAGTCTTAGATTTTGTCAAACTTCGTGGCCGACTTTACGATGGACTTGATCCCCAAGGTTGAGGAAGAGTTATTACTTGCCTCAGGGACTAGCTCAGGGCCATACAATGTTTTACGTATATGGAATCTGTCTACAAGCCTCTAAGAATACATAATTTTCATAAAGGTCGTGACATAGTCCTGCCATACCAAGCAATACACGTCTAAATCATACTAACCAAACAATCAACTCCGAAGCAAATGGAGCGCAGCGACATCTTCTGCTGAGGTGATAGCCTACTTGGAGGGATCTCGACCTATCTATAGGGATCTGCAGGCATGAAACGTAGCGTCCCCCTGCAAAGGGACGTCAATAAAAATAATGTACCGAGTATGTAAGGAATGAAAATCAGTAAATAATAGACATGGGAGAAACATGGAGTAAAAAACTCGACATGTACGTTTTCATAACTCTGTGAAGCATTTCATTTTTATAATAAATGTCATACCATGTATAGGTATATGCATTCATAACATCATCAAGCCTCTAAGAGCATCCCATCATATCATTTCGGCCACTTTGGGCAAATCATCAACGTATACTAGTTGATCAGGTGGTGGTGCGTATATAACGCCGTAACCTTTTTCCCGTATCCCATATAAATATAATATACATATATACGCGTATATAACGCCATCTAGTCATGGGTCAATGTACATGTATAAATGCATGAAATGCATAAGAAATATATTAATAAGATTTTCTCGGAATCCCATAAAAATCAATATGCCTTTCGGATAAACTTTATCAAATACGTATTTTTCTGAGACCCATGAACAGAAGATATAATAATAATTCACATGGGGAATCAAGAATATAGATACCCCTAGTATTTCTATGAATAGAGTCATTTATGAAAGTTGCATATTTTTCTCGTTTCATTTGTATTATTTGGATCATGCCAAAAATAAAGAAGGGATAGCCTTAATATACTTAAACTTGCGAAAACAAGTAACGGCGGATCAAATAGGGAAAAATTCATATGATATTCTTGAAAAAAATTGTACCGAACTTTCTTTGAATTAGCATATCACGTTGGACCTTGTAGTATTCCAGAGAATTTTCACATTGGGAATTATCACTTCTCTTTTAATGAAGTAGGAATGCTATTTTTCTTAGTCTTAGAAAAGTCATATACCTTACTAATAGATAGACCAAGTATTCTTACATGTAACCAATATATCCGTTTGTCTTATGACTCATTTTTGTGTATTTTCCACCTTTTCACTGAAATGCAAGAGTCATCATATGTATCTCCATGTGGCTTCCACGTTTGGATCATTAATCTTATCTAAAGACTTTAATTAATCCACCACTAATTATTAATTAACTAGGTAATGTCCCATTACTCAATAATTAACCAATTACCCACATAATTAAGAATTATTTTCACTTACTTAAAATGCTACTCACTTTTCACATACTTTATACACCTTACTATCATGACCATCTGATACCTTATACGAAACTAGTTCATAAATACCGAGTATTTTAGTTCGAGATGTATTTTATCCCAACATGTCAAACTTGGACGAAAATTTATTTTCTTTGACTTGCTTCCCCTCTCACCTTCACGAATTTACTCATCGCTTGTTTGAAATAGTATAAGGCTTATAATCTCAAAATAATCTCATTTCCGAACTTATGTCGATTAACTTACGACGAAAACTTTAACATACAAAAATGCGGGATGTAACATCATTCCCCCGTTGGAACATTCGTCCTCGAATGTTGACCGATGCACTTATCATTTTCATAACCTATGGCTCTTGAGAATACTTTAGTACTCTCCTTGCCATCTAGGCAACTATTCTGTGAATTCAAAGGCCAGGGCATTCCCCCCTTTGAGCCTCTTTCTCACACCACGACTTGTAGTCGGAAACTCTATTCATGGACATTGCTTCTAACGCAAAAGGGTCCGGGTTGGGAATCGTATTAAAACCACCCACAGGTAATGTAATAAGGAAATCTATCAGAACTGTGTAATTGACTAAAAGCGAAGCCGAATATGAGGCTATGATTGTAGGTCTAGAACTGGCTAAGAGCCTAGGGCTGAGGTGATGGAAGTCAAGTGCGACTCGCTTCTCACTGTAACCAAGTCAACGGGACATTTGAAGTAAAAGAAGTCTGGATGCAGAGATACTTGGATAAGTTTCAAGTGACATTACATCTGTTCAAGGAATGGACACTACAATATGTACCCCGAGATCAGAACAACGAGGCAGATGCGTTAGCTAATCTAGGTTCGTCAGTTAATTCTGAAGCATTCAATTACAGAGCGGTGGTGAAATTGATGAACTCGGTGATAGAGGAAGGTAACGTCGAGTTAAACTCAACAGCTTGACTTGGGATTGGAGAAACAAATACATAGACGTCCTTCAAAAAGGGAAATTTCCATCGGATGCTAAAAAATCAAGGGCCTTAAGAGCTAAGGCTGCCAGTTTTTAGCTTGGTTGGAGGAAAATTATACCGAATATCATTCTTTGGAATATTTGCAAGGTGCTTGGGTCCCGGGTAGACCGAGTACATGATGAGCGAAGTTCACGAGGGTACTAATGGTAACCATTCGGGAGTAAAATCCTTCGTTCAAAAATTGATTAGTGCCGGTTACTACTGGAATGAGATGGAAAAGGAATGCAAAAAAATTTGTTCAAAAGTGTAACAAATATCAAAAGTCACGTCGCGATGAACCAACAAAGGGAGATGCTTCACAAGGTTCTTTCCCCTTGGACGTTCATGAATGGAGAAGGGTCATCGTCAGTCCCTTGCCTTGGGCACTTAGCAAAGCCTAGTACGTCCTACTTATGAACAACTACTTCTCCAAGTGGGTCGAAGCACAGGCGTTCGAGAAATTTAGGAAACAAGAGGTCATCGACTTCATCTGGGATCATATAATATGTCGGTTCGGGGTATCAGCCGAGATCATGTGTGACAACAGGAGGCAGTTTATCGGCAGCAAGATTAATAAGTTCCTCGAAGATCATAAATCAAAAAGATATTATCAACACCTTACCATCCAAGTCCGAACGGTCAAGCAGAGCCAACAAAAAAGACTATACTGCAGAACCTAAATAAGAGGTTGACCGACTCAAAACAAAAATGGAAAGAAATTTTGCCAGAGGTCCTATGGGCATATCAAACAACTTTGAAGTCGAGTACCGGTGAAACATCATTCTCTCTTGTCTACGGCGTAGAAGCTTTGATTCCAATAGAGGTAGGGGGACTGAGCCTAAGGTTACAATAAGCTACGGAGCAGTCAAACGACGAGGCCAAGTCCACAATCTTAAATTTGGCAAACAAAAGACGAGAAGCCGCCCTAGTCCAGTTAGCTGCTCAAAAGCAATGAATGGGGAGATACCACAACCGAAGGGCAAACCTTTGATACTTCCAAGTCGGGGACTTAGTATTGAGGAAAGTTACATTGCATACCAAGAACCCGAATGATGGGAAACTAGACCCGAATTAGTAAGAACCGTACAGAGTCAATGGTATAATCGGTAAAGGCTCATAACAGCTCGATACCAGAAATGGTATACGACTACCCAACACCTGGAATGTGGCACACTTAAAGCGGTACTACTACTAAGGTATAACCACAGTCTTCTTTGTGGTTTATTACGTTTTGAACTAACCCGTGCATGTACTTAGTTAAATTCAAAATGTAAGGATTAGGTCTGAAATCAAGTGTTTCACTCTTTTTCCCTTGAACCAATTTTTTCCCGAAGTGGGTTCTACGATTATGTTCTTAATGAGGTAGCAGTAAGCGTACTACCCTAGTTTGGAAGATCGTTCTACTACCGAGGATTTTGGATCATCCGCATCAGATTAATAGTATTCTATCTCTCAAAATTTAGTGTCGAATACTAGAGGGCCATCACACCCTAAGTAAAGAACTGAAGTCCTAAGTTTGAAATTTAGAAGGCATTCTTATTCGATATTGAAAGCCAGGGCTTGAATATTAGGATTAATTTTAAGGTTCAAATGAACCGTGCTAGCATAGCTCATTCTCGTCGTGGTAGATAGCTTTTGTGTCATCTATTATTCACAGGACATTTAAAGTAATAAAAAAATTTGCCTTCTATTTTTGTCTATTCACATTTTCACAAGCAATACTATCGTTAAAGTTACTTAGAATGAATATTGGGTTCAAAACCCTTAAGCTACGGGCCTCCCCGAATTGGGGGCTGTTACCCAGAAATAAGATTGAGGAATTCGAGCTACTAAATCCCGAAGGAATTGAGCCTACTAGGCAAGGCCCAAACACGAAAGGCAACGACCAACCTAAAATGACTCAAAACGTCTGACTCCGTACAAAAAAAAAGTAAGGTCCTTACATACTTTTAATCCACAAAAAGATTACTTCAAACCCGGTCAAGCTACTCAGTCTTGAATTGCGGCCATAAAAATAGCCACCTTCAGGAAATAATAATTGTGTCCGTCAAAATATTCAAATATTTTAAGGAAGACTTCGTTTTTAATCGGGTCCTCCGAAGTCAAAGCAACTCGGAGTCATTACTTAATCTAGGCCTAATCTGGTCTTTGGGCAACAAACAGTTTAAGCGATGTCAAGTTCTATGCTAAGGAATCGATGGCAAATTATGAAATCCAAAACACGAGTTATAAGTCTTAAATATAAGAAAGTACAGAAAAGTAAAGGACACAATGTGTAGTCTAAGAGAGAATATTTATCTATATATTTACCAAAAGGTATTTACAAAGGAACTATAAACGACCTCAAAATACAAAATATGTAGCTACAAGAAAAGACAAACATAAACTAAGGCATTTCCTACCTAGTCTTCGTCGGAGCCCGACCAGCTGTCCGAATCATCAGGTTGATATCTTGCTCTGGCCTTAGATTCGAGCCTCTTCGATCATGGCCGTTAGTTCATTCCCCCCGGCATGGGTCTTCTCAAGAGTCTCTCTCGAGACAACCTTCACATATTCGGCTTTCGTTATTACACGTGCCTCGACTACCTCCATATTGTTCTTGTACTGGGCCAACATGTCCTGAACTACAGAGGCCTTGATCGAAGCCGCCTCCAATTTGGACTTCAGTGTTGATACCCAATTTTTCCTAAAATATTTTTTAAATGAATATATACCTTAAAAACTCTGCATTAGCATCAATTGATATTTTTTCATAATTTCTATATTTTAAAAAAAAATTAATTTATCCCAGTATTTTATTTATATAAATAATTACTAACTGCTTTACAAAGGACTTTATAACAATTTCATGGTTTAATTTTGCTATTTATATTCATATTAAGCTCAAATTATTTCATAAGTATCCATATTTATATTTTTTGGTTACAACTGCAATAACTTTGCGATTATAACCCATGCATGCATTATTGCATTATTTTACCAGAAAATAGCTGGTTGCGTTTTAAAAATATTGAGTAATTATTTTAAAGCATTCCTATGCATAGAAATTATTTTTTTAATCGTTTAATTATTTTTATAAAATATTTATTTATCAATTATTTGGGTATTTAACAAATAGCCCTTTTTATTTCAGACTTAACCCTTTTAATACCATCCGAAAACCCCTTAATATTAACCCAAAAAAACCATCCCAAAACCCCTTAGGCCCAATCTGCATACACCCGACCCAATAACCCCGTTTAATCGTGGTCGTTGATCCTTTTAATCAATGGTACACGATTAAACTTACCTTAATTAATCCCTAACTAACCCTAACCCCTCCAATTTCTCCCAATCCGCCGTCACTCATTTCTCTCACCCCTCCAACTCTCTCTCAACTCACCCTAACCCTAACCGCCGTTATCGACGAGAACCTCCCTTCTATGGTGTTTCCGTGCCTTCTCCGACCACCACTAGTCTCCTATACTTCATGGCTCTTCGATTTCATGGGTCCTTGAGAAGATCTCAAGGAAAGCCAACTTGTTCTGGTTTGAAACTTGTTTACTAGCCTGTCTCAGGCCATTTTCGTTTGTAAGTAAGGATTTCCTCTTATTTTTATTACGAATTCATGGGTTTTTGACCGATTCTATTCATCTTTACTATTTTCTGAAAACCCTAGTTCGATACTGTCGATTCTTCTCAGATAGATCTGAGGTGATTCGAATGTTATTAGGTGTTTTCCTTTAAAATCTCTTGTTTTAATTAACTATTTCGATTTTCAATCACTCTTTCTAAAACTAGGGTTCATCCCAGACTTTGCTTCAAAGATGTTTCGAACTTCTCAGTGTTTAATTAATTGTTTCTTCATCATCTTGACTAATTTTCGCATGAATGTTCAAACCCTAGACGATTCTGTATGATATGTTGATTTCTTTTCGATATTTTTGGTTATTTATGCGATGCCAGTCATATTCATTGATTCCATCTCTTTGATTCAAATATTTTCCCTGTTAAAACCAGTATTCTTTGGGATTTTTGCCCTAATTAATCTCTATTACTGGTGCGAATCTGATTTTCTTGGTAATCCTGTATTTCTGTGAGGTTTTACTTAGCCGATTTCGATTTAGAGAATCTGAGTAACTCTTGCCCATAAAATCAGTATTTTTTGAAGATTTGTTTTACTGATTATTTCCTATTAATTACCCTGTTATAGTTTATGTGCTGAAACTTCTCCTTATTTGTGACATGTTTCCCTATTTTACTTGCCTTAATTAACGAATAGAAGTTTGGTGATTTTTACTGACTCTTTATATGACATGATTTTGGATTCTTTTCCTTAATTAAACCTCCTGTTATGATCGTTAATTGATTACCCCCAAATCAAGGGGTATATTCCGGACTACCTTATGGGAATTGATTATGTGATTATTTGATATCCTTAATTTATTGAATTTTGATTTTCTTTACCTTATTTATTCTACTCCCAAAGTGCTATATATACACTCTCATTCTGATTCTTCAGACACGAACGACATTTCAAAAGGCACACACACATATAAACTTTCTCTCATCTCTCTATGCTACTTGTGTTCATTGTTTGTCTAGCTGGCTAAAAGCCAAAGCTAGAATTTTGAATCATGCCTATTTTACCTTCTGTTTCTGCATCCTTAACTGGTATGTTCCTATCTCAATGTCATTATGAAACTCAAATCTATGTGCTCCTTGTTGCTTTGTTTCTGCTAAGGTTATGTCTCTTATGTACTAGTGTGACTACTGCATAGTTAACTCTGTTTATTGCCTGATCAGCATGTTTAAGTTTCACTCTTCTTGTTTACTACTTTAACTAGCATGTTTACTTTAGTTTAAGTACTTCCATATTTCATGTTTACTCCCTTCAACCAGCATGCTTATTTTGTGTCTCAGACTCCTATTTTATCTAATTGACTTCAATTGGCATGACTAATTCTGTGTAGTTAGACCCATGTCCTCGGCATAACCATTCCTACATTTAGTCTCTGTGTTTTACTATCTATTGCTGCTAGCATCGAGTAAGACTTTCCTGTTGAGACTCTAAATCAGTAGTCCACGTTCTAATGAATGCTATGAATTTGGTTGTCAATCAACCCCTGCTTGTTCTGTGTACTTATTGTTCAATATGCTCTCATTCTCATCCTGTTTATGCGTTTCTAATTTAAGCTTCCTGTGATCCCAACCGTTGATCCCCTCTCTGTAAAATTGTTTGTCCTCACCTAGATTTAATTAACAACTTGAGTTGAATCTGGGCACTTTTAGGCTTTGTGACTATGTTGTTGGTTATTGAACCTTCTTTTCTCAGAATGTTTTCAAAATGATTTCACTCCTAATATGTTTTCCCAAACTATTTCCACTCCTGAAGTATTCTTCACTTCTAAATGTTTTACTTCTATACTATTTCCCTAAAGTTATTCCAACTATGTCAAGCACTCTCACTCCTACTCATAGAATACTTAGGATTCTGCCCCTCCAGTGTGTGTACTGCCTAGGAGTCCATGAAACTCCACGGAACTCCGACACACTGGGCTGGCCCTTCCACACTGCACAAAAATTGTTTCTCTTTAAAAGGAGTCTTGGTGTGAGCATTTCCCGGGGTCTCTGAGGCCCTTGGGAACTTTGACGCACCAGGACACTCTCTTGGACAGTACCAGATTATGGTACTTGGATTTGGTTGAAGGCCTGGTCTTTCAAGTTTATTTTGGGCCTATCAAGGCTCCCTATAGTATAACATTACTTAATTCTGTAATTCACTTATGGTCTGTAATAATAATTCTTCTAAAACAGATATTGGGGATATTAGTAAAAGGGGAGGGATTTTCATATAATTTTTGTGGGGGGGAATTGGGTAGAAATCATGCTCTTAGGATTACTATGACTATTTGCTTGCATTAGGAATCATGCTCTTAGGATCATTTGTGCATTAGAAAACATGTTCATAGGTATCATATCGTTTGTTCTAAAACTTCTGCTTTTCTAAAAAGTTCTGCATACATCATGCCTACTAGAAATCCTGTCACTAGGTTGTTATTAATTCTGCCTAATAATCATGTTCATAAAGTTCTCCTATGTGCATTAGAAACCATATTTTAGGACTTTTGTTGCACTCACCTGAATACCTCGCCTATGTCTAGATAGAATAAAAAGCAGTCCCAACACCTAGATTTCATGCTTATAGAGATTAATATATAAAAACTAGTTCTGCAATGTTTGTGACTATTTTTTAGCACCTAGATAGAATGCCTATAGGACATAATGAACCAAAATGCCTGTTTAAAATCGCTTGTTTTTGTAAAACTATGCTTTTCTTATTTGTGAACTGCCCAAAGTCAACAGATTCTAAAATCAGTAGGCAAACTGATTAGGTTTCTTTCACTTCGCCTTAACACAATGGTGCATATTCTCTGGTTGTCATGCTCACCTAGATATCCTGTTCTAGGACCTTTCTGAAACATATGAAATATTGTTGTTTGAGACGTGGTAATTATCTGTTTATTTGTGGAGGTAAAAATAATCCCCTTAATTGTTCTTTTACTTGAAAGTCCTATATGTTTCTTTCTTGTCACTTTTTCTCCTTTAAACACCTTAGGAGAGTCTCGAACTGCCTAAATTAGAGGTCCTAAACACCTCCAGGGCCATAAAGAAGGGACGGGTAATGCACGCATAGAGTACGTTTCATTAGAATTGCTTATATAACCACCAAGGGGAGGGTAATTGGGTAGTAAAATATATGATGACCTGTGCGCTAATGCCACGTGTAACCCCTATAATTGAGGAAGGTTTACCGGGTATTGCACAGAAGTGATCCTATAGGCTAATAAACCTAGGACCTATTTATTCCCTTTTTTTTAATCCATATGTGTGCTTAAACTGCTTTACTTGCTTAATGACTATTCACCAAAATGAGTTTGGCCGGGACCCACCGTTGTGGACCTCGAGAGGTGCCTAACACCTTCCCCTCAAGGTAATTTCAAGCCCTTACCCAATCTCTGGTAATGTAAACCGGTTTCAAGAGCTACTTGAATTAGGTGCCCTAACGCACCTTAAATCCGTTAGGTGGCGACTCTGCAATTTCCATACCCCTTTCCCAAAAGGAAACGAGTTTTCCCAAAGCATGTCGAAACCCAGACCCCGCGACAGGGGAAAAGGGGGGCGCGACAGCATGTCGACTCTTCTGGGGACTTTAGGCTTTTACCATAACAAACTTGCTTTTGTAAATTAGTCTTAAGTATGCTTCTTTTTTTTTGTTAATACGTGCGCACCCATTCCCCTTATGTGAATTTAATTTCCCATTTTGAGCATTAATGATTTCCTTTACTGCAGAAACTGACTTATTTCTTTGTTTTCCTTTCTTAAACGTCTTTCAATTATTAAATACCTCATTTATTATTTTTTCTAACATGCAAATATGTGACAACATGCTATTTAGTGTTGCATAAATCATGCTCAACATCATATTCCACTCGTGCATAATCAATCCTATAAAAGGGCTTGATGAGTGGTTGCGCTCTTCCTATATATTACCCTTTAAATTCAGAAAGGCTTATTTACGGTAAAACTAGTCGATCAGCGGTGCAATCGACAGTTCCGTGCCTTTCCCCCTCAAGTTGTCCGCTTGAGGATACCAGTCTAGACCCATAGAAACCTTACTCTGATTATAACTGTACATGCATCATGGTCAAACCTAGCCGGGTTAATATGTTGTCCACATAATAACCCTTTAAGACAAACCTTATCCAAAGTCTACTAGGATTTCCATAATCCCAACGGATGTGACCACATTTTGTGCATTGATTTTGGATAACTAAATGCCAATATGCTAATCATGGATAAAAAAATAGTCGAATCTGGAGGGGGAAAGGGTAAATAATTATTTGTTTTGCAGAAAATGAGGTACGAAGTCCCCAAGTTCGACATGAACAAAAATATGCCAAGAAGATCAAGCCTGGGGAGGGTCCTTCTGGGACTAAGTAGATTAGATTTATTTGCTTCTCCAAATGTAATAAGGCAAAGTGACAGTAGTGACTTATCTTTTATTATCTTAGTGTCGTTTTGGGATTCGTCTATTTTTTATATTAATGAAACGAGGAATTTATTGGTATTTAAGTTGTAACGACCCGGCCGGTCGTTCTATGAGATTAGCCTCGTTTCAGCTTTAACATGTGTTATTTAACCAAATTATGTTGTGTTGGATCGGTTGGTTCGGGTTCAGTGTGGTCGTGGTGAGAAATGAGACACTTAGCCTCTTAAGTTGGCCTTAAGGTTAGAAAAGTCAACCAGAAGTTGACTATTAGGTAAACAACCTAGGAATGTGGATTTTATGGCTCGGATAACTTCGTTAGGTGATTTGGGACTTAGGAGTGTGTTTGGAATGTGGTTTTGAGGTCCGGAGTAGAATTAGGCTTGAATTGGCGAAATTGAGTTTTTGGAAATTTTCGGTCGGCAGTGAACAATTGGCTATCGAGGTCAAAATGAAATTCTAGAGGTTTAATCAGGTCCGTAGTGTCATTTTGGATGTGTGTGCAAATTTTCAGGTCAATCGGACGTGTTTTGGGTGGTTTCGGCATCATTGGCGAAATTTAGAAGTTTCTAAGTTCATAGGCTTGAATCCGAGGTGAATTTGGTGTTTTAGCGTTGTTTTGAGTGTTTCAAAGGCTCGACCAAGTTTGAATGAGGTTATGGGATGTGTTGGCATGTTCGGTTGAGGTCTCGAGGGCCTCGGGTGAGTTTCGGGTGGTTAACGGATCAATTTTCGGATTTTGGAGATAGCAGATTTTCTAGTTTTTTGTTGCAGAGAAAATGTTCTTCGCGTTTGCGGAGGGAGTCTCGCGTTCACGCAGAGTGTTTTGGATGAGGATGTATTTTTGTTCTATGAGTTCGGGAGGGAGAGCATGCGAACGCGAAGGGTGATGCAGCGTGTGCATCGCGAACTCGGGAGAGGGGACGCGTTCGCGAAGAGATGTGAGGCAGCTGGGGGGGCCCAAGTGTTTGGCCTATGCATTCGCGTTTGGTGCTACGCGTTCGCGTAGCCTGAGGCCGGTTAGGCATCGCGTTCGCGGGAAGGAAATTGGCGTTCGTGTAGGGTAAAAGAAGGGCATGTTGGTTTGTTCTATCCGAACGCGTGCATATGGCAACATTCACGAAGGGTAATAACTGGGAAGAATCTTTTTAAGTTCAAAACGAGGGTTTAGTCCATATTTTCAAAAACCCATTAGAGAGCTCGGGAGAAGGTGAAATTTGAGGAGATTTTCAGTGGATTAATTGGGGTAAGTATTCTTCACTCACATTTAGGTTAATTCCATGGTTTAGTCTTGATTTTCATCATTTAATTTGAGAAATTAGAGTGAAAATTGGGAAAAATGGGAGAAAAGTTTGGGGATTCTTTTGGGGATTTGAATGGGCAATTGAGGTTGTATCATGATGAATTTGATATGGGTATACTCGTGAAGGAATAAGGATTCTAGTTTTGTGATTTTTTATCGAATTCCGAGACGTAGGCCCCGGGGGTCGGGTTTGGCCAATTTCGGGATTTGTGCTTAATTTTGATAATTTTCGAATTGGTTTCGTCTCCTTAGCATATATTGATGACATTAAACTGGTTTTGGCTAGATTTGGAGCAATCGGAGGCCGAGTCTAGAGGCAAAGGCATTGTGGGCTAGGATTTTAGCCGGTTTGAGGTAAGTAACGTTTCCAAACTTAGTTCTGAGGGTTCGAAACCCCGATCTATATGCTATATGATTTTAATTAAGGTGACGCACATGTCAAGTGATGGGCGTGCGGGCATGCACCGAGTGATTTGTGGCCGGGCTCATCCCATGGCACCGTCTAGTAGCTATTACGGATTGATATCCACACTTCTATTAATGTGTTTTATGTGAACATGCTAGCAATCATGCTAAGTGAAATGCTAAGGCTTCACGCCGAAAATGCTGAGACCCGAGTGGTCCTATATTGATGTCTCTTTATGTGTTCTTATTGACTTAATGTAATAGCATGTCATATCATGTCTCAGTCTCGGTAATTGTTAATTTTGTACATTTATCAATATTTCGGGCTAGTTCATGCATCTGTGAGCCCATGTGAGCGAAACTGGAGAGTAATGACTGAGTGCGGTCGAGAGCCTGTTATTGAGAGACAATTATGAGATCGGACTGCACACCGCGATATTCTGATTATGCCTTCGTTGGCTTGTTACAACGCTTGGGCTAATAGGAGCCCCTCTGGAGTCATTAAACCCCCAGTGAGCGCATTGATATTTGAGGGATGGAACTTCCCTAGACATGGATCTTGTCTGAAGTCGATGATATGTGAGGGATGGATCGTCCCTGGACATGGATCTATGAGATTATATGCCCTCGTGAGACTTTGCCGGCATTTACACCATGATTCCTCTACATGAGGTTGCCATAAGGGCATAGTGAGGCGCAGNTCAGCCCAAAAAAAAAAAAAAAAAAAAAAAAAAAAAAAAGGTACAACGGGACCCGGTAGTAGTTTCTGAGCTGTGTTTAGAGTTCCTTTGTAGGCATCGAGGTAGCAGCGGGCGATCACAGCCTCGATCATCTCCTTCTCTATCTACCTGTCATATTTATTAATCCAGACAAATTTATGTCGGTTCTGTATTTTGATATTTTTATGTAGTAGCTCACGAATCGGTGACACTAGATCTGGGATCGGGGTTTTTCTTTTATTTATGTTATCAGTGATATTAAAACATTAAATGCTTTTATAAAAATCGAGACTCTTTTTGTAAAAATAATGATTTTTTTTCGAAAACAACTTTTAGCAATGAAATGTGTGGCTTGCCTGATTTCACGATAGGCGCCATCACGACTGGGTATTTTGGGGTCGTGACAAGTTGGTATCAAAGCTCTAGGTTGAATAGGTCTCACCAGTCATGAGCAGGTTTAGTAGAGTCTAGCGGATCCGTATGGAGACATCTGTACTTATCTTTGAGAGGCTGCAGAACCCTTAAGAAAAATCTCACATTCTTGCTGTCCTGCGGATTGATTCTGGAAATCTGAAATTCTGTTGTTTTCATTCTCTCACAGATGGTGAGGACTCGCGCTACCAATCAGGGTGAACAGACACCAGCTAGTCCTGTGAGAGGGCGAGGCCGCGGTCGAGGTCGTGGTAGAGGTAGGGGTGCAGCCCGCACAACAGCCGGGGCAGTACATGTGGATCCTCCTATTGTTCAAGATCACGTCCCCACCGTATATGTTCCAGTGGGACCGGCTCAGGCACCGACAGTGCCTATTGTAATTTCGGGTCATCAGGAGACTCTTGCTCAGATTCTGACTGTGTGCACCAGCCTTGCACAGGCAGTCGTTGTTTCTACTACTGCCGCTACTTCTCAGGCCGGGGGAGGCACTCAGACTCCAGCTGCCCGTACACCTGAGTAGGTTGTTTAGGGGCTTCAGACACCGGGGGCAGCTCCAACCCAGCCGGTTGCCCTAACTCAGAATTTTGTGATCCCAGTTATGCCAGACGATGAGCAGCATAGGTTGGAGAGATTTGGTCGACTTCAGCCTCCGACATTCAGTGGTGCTGAGGGCGAGGATGCCCAGGGCTTCCTAGATAAGTGTCAGAGGATTCTTTGCACAGCAGGGATATTGGAGACCAGTGGGGTCTCGTTCACTACTTTCCAGTTCTCAGGAGCTGCATTCACTTGGTGGGAGGCTTATGAGAGGCGTAGGCCTGTTGGTGCAGCGCCCCTTACCTGGCATCAGTTCTCCATTCTCTTCCTGGAGAAGCATGTACCGCATTCCCGCAGGGAGAAACTGCACAAGCAGTTCGAGCAGCTGCGTCAGAGGGACATGACCATGACACAGTATGATATGAGGTTCTCCGAGTTGGCCCGTCATGCTATCTGGCTAGTTCCCACGGAGAGGGAGAGGATCAAGAGGTTCATTGATGGCCTCACTTATCAACTTCGGATTTTTCTGACCAGAGAGAGGGTATCTGGCGCTTCTTTTGAGGAGGTAGTTGACATTGCCAGAGAGATTGAGTCAGTTCGCCGCAAGGAGCGATTCGAGAGGGAGGCAAGATGCCTCGAGGATTTGGTAGTTTTGGTGGTGTTCCTTTAGGAGGGCAGTCCCAGCATGATAGAGGCCGTCCATTCAGACCAGCTCAGTCAGGTCGCTCAGGTTATCGTGGTGGATCAGCTGGTCGTGGTCCTCACAGTTCTCATTAGGGGCATCAATCATTCAGTGCTCTTCCAGCCCAGAGTTCATCTCGAGTACCATCGGTTCAGGGTTCCTCTGTACATGGTTCTTCTGGTGGTTATTCAGGTGCGAGGGGTTCCTTTCAGTCCCCATCATCATTTGCGGAGAGGGTTTGTTTTGAGTGTGGGGATCCGAGTCATATCAAGAGGTTTTGTCCCCGTCTTTCGGGTGGTTCATCCCAGCAGTGGAGTCAGTCGTCAGATTCAGCTCTAGTTACTTCACCACCCGCCCAGGCAGGTAGGGGTGGGGGTCAGTCAGCTAGAGGTCGCCCTAGAGGGGGAGGCCGATCAGGTGGAGGTCAGGCTCGTTTTTACACACTTCCAGCCAGGCCAGATGCTATGGCCTCGGATGTAGTGATTACATGTATTGTCTCAGTCTGTCACCAAGATGTTTCGGTCTTATTTGATCCTGGTTCCACGTATTCTTATGTTTCATCATACTTTTCCCATTTTCTGGAGATGCCCTGTGAGTCCTTAGTTACATCTGTTCATGTGTCGACTCTGGTGAGCGATACTATTGTTGTGGACCGTGTGTACCAGTCTTTTGTGATATCTATTGGGGGTCTGGAGAGCCGAGTGGATCTGTTATTATTTAGCATGGTTGATTTTGATGTGATATTAGGCATGGACTGGTTATCTCCGAGTCATGTTGTTCTTGATTTTTACGCTGAGACCACCCTTAGCGATGCCAGGATTTCCGAGAGTTGAGTGGAGAGGTTTTGTTGAGTATGTGCCTAGTAGGGTGATTTCTTATCTGAAGGCTCATCGTATGGTATAAAAAGGTTGTTTATCGTATTTGGCTTTTGTGAGGGATGTCAATGTTGAGACTCCCACTATTGATTCTGTTCCAGTGGTCCGTGATTTTTCGGACGTGTTCCCTGCTGACCTGCCGGGCATGCCACCTGACAGGGATATTGATTTTGGTATTGACTTGGTGCCGGGCACTCAACCCATTTCTATTCCATTGTATCGTATGGCACCGACGGAGTTGAAGGAATTACAAGAGCAGCTTCAGGAACTCCTAATAAGGGGTTCATTCATCCTAGTGTGTCACCTTGGGGTGCACCAATGTTGTTTGTGAAAAAGAAGGATGGTTCCATGAGAATGTGTATTGACTACAGGCAGTTGAACAAGGTTACAGTCAAGAATAAGTATCCTTTGCCTCGTATTGATGATTTTTTTGACCAGCTACAGGGAGCCAGAGTGTTCTCTAAGATTGATTTGAGATATGGGTATCATCAGCTAAAGATTCGGGATTCTGATATTCCCAAGACAGCTTTCATGACTCGTTACGGTCATTATGAGTTCATGGTGATGTCTTTTGGGCTGACCAATGCCCCAGCAGCGTTCATGCATTTGATGAACAACGTGTTTAAGCGTACTTGGATTCCTTTGTTATTGTGTTCATTGATGACATCCTGGTATATTCTCGTAGCCAGGAGGAGCACGCTCAGCATTTGAGAGTGGTTTTACAGAGACTGAGGGAGGAGAAGCTTTATGCAAAGTTCTCCAAGTGTGATTTTTGGCTTGGATCAGTATCTTTCTTGGGGCACGTGGTGTCCAGTGAGGGTATTAAAGTTGATTCGAAGAAGATAGAGGCGGTGTAGAGTTGGCCCAGACCGTCCTCAACTATAGAGATTAGGAGCTTCCTTAGTTTGGCGGGGTATTACCGTCGATTTGTGGAGGGGTTTTCTTCTATTGCTTCGCCCTTGACGAAATTGACCCAGAAGGGTGCTCCGTTCAGGTGGTCGCACGAGTGTGAGGAGATCTTTCAGAAGCTCAAGGCTGATTTGACCACAACTCCAGTGTTAGTATTATCATCAGCTTCAGGTTCTTATACCGTATATTGTGATGCCTCGAGGATAGGCATTGGTTATGTATTGATGCTGGAGGGAAGGGTGATTACCTACGCCTCGAGCCAGTTGAAGACTCATGAGAAGAATTACCTAGTGCATGATCTCGAGCTAGTAGCCATTGTTCACGCCTTGAAGATCTGGTTCCATTATTTGTACGGTGTGCATTGTGAGGTTTTTACTGATCATCGTAGTCTGTAGCATCTATTTAAGTAGAAGGATTTGAATTTGCGTCAAAGGAGATGATTGGAGCTTCTCAAGGACTATGATATCACTATTCTATACCATCCGGGGAAGGACAATGTAGTGGCCGATGCCTTGAGTCGCAGAGCAGACAGTTTGGGGAGTCTAGTGTATCTTCCAACAGCAGAGAGACCATTATCACTTAATGTTCAGGACTTAGCGGGCCAGTTGGTGAGATTGGATCTATTATAGGCCCGCCGTGTATTACCTTGTGTAGCCTCCAGGTCTTCTCTTTATCACCGTATCAGAGAGCGCCAGTATGATGACCCATGCTTGCTCGTTCTTCAGGATAGGGTCCGGCGAGGTGACGCCATGGATGTGGTTACTGATGATGATGGGGTTATGAGGATGCAGGGTCAGATATGTGTGCCTAATGTGGATGGGCTTCGAGAGTTGATTCTAGCAGAGGCCCACAGCTCGTGGTACTCCATCCATCCGGGTGCCGTGAAGATGTATCAGGATCTGAGACAACATTATTGGTGGAGGCGGATGAAGAAGGATATTGTTGAGTTTGTTGCTCGGCGTCTCAACTGTCAACAGGTCAAGTATGAGCACCAAAGACCAGAGGGATTACATCAGGGGTTGGATATTACATAGTGGAAGTGGGAGACGATCACCATCGACTTTGTAGTTGGACTCCCACGGACTTGAGGAGGTTTGATGCTATATGGGTTATTGTGGATCGGTTGACCAAGTCCACGCACTTCATTCTTGTTGGTACTACATATTCTTCAGAGCGGTTAGCTGAGATTTACATCCGGGAGATTGTCCGGTTACATGGTGTCCCAGTTTCTATCATTTCTGATAGAGGTAATCAGTTCACATTGCAGTTTTGGAGGGCCGTGTAGAGAGAGTTGGGTACTCAGGTGAATTTGAGCACAACGTTTCATCCTCAGATTGACAAGCAGTCAGAGCGCACTATTCAGATTCTGGAGGACATGTTACGTGCTTGTGTCATTGATTTCGGGGGTTCATGGGACCAGTTTCTGCCACTCGCGGAGTTTGCTTATAATAATAGTTATCAGTCGAGTATTCATATGGCTCCGTACGAGGATTTATATGAGAGGAGGTGTAGATCTCCGGTTGGTTGGTTTGAGCCGGGTGAGGCCAAGCTATTAGGCACAGACTTGGCACACGATGTGTTGGATAAGGTGAAGTTGATTCAGGAGCGGCTTCACATGGCGCAGTCTAGGCAGAAGAGTTATGCGAACCGGAAGGTCCGGGATGTGCCTTTCATGGTTAGGGAGAAGGTGCTACTGAAGGAGTCACCCATGAAGGGTGTTATGCGGTTCGAGAAGGGGGGGAAGTTGAGTCCCCGGTTCATTGGGCCTTTTGAGGTGCTTCAGAGGGTTGGAGATGTGTCTTATAGACTTGCTTTACCACCCAACTTATCGAGTGTCCATCCGGTATTCCATGTTTCTATGTTTCGAAAGTATATTGGTGACCCGTCTCATGTCTTGGACTTCAGCTCAGTTCAGTTAGAGGGTGATATGTCTTATGAGGTAGAGCCAATGGCTATTTTGGGTCGTCAGGTCAGAAGGTTGAGGTCTAAGGATATAGCTTCAGTGAAGGTACAGTGGAGAGGACAGTCGGTGAAGGAGGCCACCTTGGAGACCGAGCTGGAGATGCGGAGCAGATATCCTCACCTATTTGAGACTCCAGGTATGTTTTTATACTCGTTCGAGGACGAACGTTTGTTTAAGAGGGGGAGAATGCAATGACCCGACCGGTCGTTCTGTGAGATTAGCCCCGTTTCAGCTTTAGCATGAGTTATTTAACCAAATTATGTTGTGTTGGGTCGTTTGGTTTCGGTTCGGAGTGGTCGTGGTGAGAAATGAGACACTTAGCCTCTTAAGTTGGCCTTAAAGCTAAAAAAGTCAACTGAAAGTTGACTATTAGGTAAACGACCTCAGAATGTGGATTTTATGGCTCAAATAGCTTCTTTAGGTGATTTGAGACTTAGGAGTGTGTTCGGAATGTGGTTTTGAGGTCCGGAGTAGAATTAGGCTTGAATTGGCGACATTGAGTTTTTTGAAATTTCCGGTCGGTAGTGAAAAAATTGGCTATCGGGGTCTGAATGGAATTCCGTAGGTTTGATCAGGTCCGTAGTGTCATTTTGGATGTGTATGCAAATTTTCAGGTCAATCGAATGTGTTTTGGGTGGTTTCGGCATCATTGGCGAAATTTAGAAGTTTCTGAGTTCATAGGCTTGAATCCGAGGTGAATTTGGTGTTTTAGCGTTGTTTTGAGTGTTTCAAAGGATCGACCAAGTTTGAATGAGGTTATGGGATGTGTTGGCATGTTTGGTTGAGGTCCTCGGGTGAGTTTCGGGTGGTTAACAGATCAATTTTCGGATTTTGGAGATAGCAGATTTTCTTGTGTTTTGTTGTAGAGAAAATGTTCTTCGCGTTCACGGAGGGAGTCTCGCGTTCGCGTAGAGTGTTTTGGGTGAAGGTGGATTTTTTTTCTATGCGTTCTCGAGGGAGATCATGCGAATGCGAAGGGTGATTTAGCGCGTGCATCGCGGACACGAGAGAGGGGGCGCGTTCGCAAAGAGATGTGAGGCAGCTGGGGGGGGGCAAGTGTTTTGGCCTAAGCATTCACGTTTGGTGCTACGCGTTCGCGTAGCTTGAGCCCGGTTAGGCATCGCGTTCGTGGGAAGGGCAGTCTCGTTCGCGTAGGGTACAAGAGGGGCATGTTGCTTTTTACTATGCGAACGCGTGCATATGGCAGCGTTCGCGAACGGTAATAACTGGGCAGAATCTTTTTAAGTTCAAAACGAGGGTTTATTCCATATTTTCAAAAACCCATTAGAGAGCTCGGGAGAAGGTGAAATTTGAGAATATTTTTAGTGGATTAATTGGGGTAAGTATTCTTCACTCACATTTGGGTTAATTCCATTATTTAGTCTTGATTTTCATCATTTAATTTGAGAAATTAGAGTGAAAATTGGGGGAGAATGGGAGAAAAGTTTGGGGATTTGAATGGGCAATTGAAGTCGGATCTTGATGAATTTTATATGGGTAGAATCGTGGGGGAATAAGGATTCTAGTTTTGTGATTTTTATCGAATTTCGAGACGAGGGCCCAGGAGTCGGGTTTGGCCAATTTTGGAATTTGTGCTTAATTTTGATAATTTTCGATTGGTTTCGTCTCCCTAGCATATATTGATGATATCAAACTGGTTTTGGATAGATATGGAGCAATCGGAGGCTGAGTCTAGAGGCAAAGGCAGCCGGTTTGAGGTAAGTAACGTTTCCAAACATGGTTCTGAAGGTTCGAAACCCCGAACTATATGCTATATGATTTTAATTAAGGTGACGCACATGCCAAGTGACGGGCGTGTGGGCGTGCACCAAGTGATTTGTGGCCTGACTCATCCCATGGCACCGTCTAGTAGCTATTACAGATTGATATCCGCACTTCTATTAATGTGGTTTTATGTGAACATGCTAGCAATCATGCTAAGTAAAATGCTAAGGCTTCACGCCGAAAATGCTGAGAACCGAGTGGTCCTATATTGTTGTCTCTTTATGTGTTTTTATTGACTTCATGTACTCAGTCATGTCATAGCATGTCATATCATGTCTCAGTCTCGGTAATTGTTAATTTTGTACATTTATCATTGTTTCGGGCTAGTTAATGCATCTGTGAGCCCATGTGAGCGAGACTGGAGAGTAATGACTGAGTGAGGCCGAGAGCCTGTTATTGAGAGATAGTTATGAGATCGGACTGCACACCGCAACGATATTCTGATTATGCCTTCGTTGGCTCGTTACAACGCTTGGGCTAATAGGAGCCCCTCCAGAGTCTTTACACCCCCAGTGAGCGCATTGATATTTGAGGGATGGATATTCCTTGGACATGGATCTTGTCCGAAGTCGATGATATGTGAGGGATGGATCGTCCCTGGACATGGATCTTGTCCGAGTGTTGTATTCCGGAGATTGATCTTCTCCGTGGGGCTGGATTGGCCTTTTTCCCTCAGTATTGAGTGACTACGGTCACCGGTGTTTATGCATATTCCGGGATGGATTTTCCCTAGGCCTGAGAGTCGATTACAGTACAGAGTGGACTATTGTGTGAGATTTGTGAGCACTACGTGCATTTCTACACTGTGCATACAATGGCATGTAGAGTATACTAATTCATACCTGGGATACTGGACATATCTGGCACATTCTATTATCCTATAATAAACTGTGAGCATGTCTAATTTCTGTACACTGTCTTATTTAATTGCTGAGGTTTAGTCCGTCACTACCTCTCAGCCCATAGTTTGGGTTCGTTACTTCTGAGTTGGTGTACTCACGTTATGCCCTGCACTTGTGTGCAGATCCAGGTACAGCGAGACCTGGTAGTAGTTGTTGAGCTGTGGTCAGAGTTCCTTTGGAGGCATCGATATAGCAGCGAGGGATCGCAGCCTCGACCATCTCCTTCTCTATCTACCTGTCATATTTATTTATTCAGACAACATTATGTCGGTTCTGTATTTTGATATTTTTATGTAGTAGCTCACGACTTGGTGACACTAGATCTGGGATCGGGGTTTTTCTTTTATTTATATTATTAGTGATGTTAAACCCTTAAATGATTTTATAAAAATCGAGGCTCTTGCTGTAAAAATAATGATTTTTTTCTGAAAATAACTTTTAGCAATGAAATGTGTGGCTTGCCTGATTTCATGATAGGTGCTATCACGATTGGGTATTTTGGGGTCGTGGCATAAGTTCTCCAAAACAACTTGTCACTAGGCCTACCTCAGGCACAACGAGGCTCCCAAAATAGGACGCGAATTTACATTCCGCAATATGTGTTTAAATATTGCAAATATTCTTTTCAGAACTCTTACTGACTTGGCTACCTTTTGTTTTTCTTTCTTTCTTTTGATTATTCCCATTCCCCAAAGGTTGTTTCATGCATACTGGCATCATCAACCTATCATACTAGATCCATGGGCCCTCCACCTTCTCCTCCTCCAAGTCTACCAAAAGGCAAAGGGAAAGAAAAGATGGATGATTTGAACGGCACCAGAAAAGACATCAACACACATGTTGAACATGCAGAAGCTTCTGATGGCCAAGGTACTCAGGCCCCAAATGATGTGGTATCACGACTTGAGCAGAAAATACTAGAATTCCAGGGTGAGCTCGAGCAGCTCCGGAGCTTAGCAAATCTATCCCTCACACTCAATATCCCAGATGTCAACCATTCAAACACTCAGAACCCCGCACCACCGCAAAACACACCCAACAAGCGCCTACAAAATCTTCCCGCACCTCACCATTAAACAACCCCACCACAGAATCAAACTATCCCTCCACAATATCATCAAAACACCTACCATACTCCACAAAATACCCCACAAATCATTCCCGAACCCCAGAACTCCACCAATGATCACCATTATACCCAAACTCCCGGTCACCAAAACAACCCTATATACGTGGAAAACGTACCTCATTCCACTCAGCCCGTATCCTATACACCAGAATCCACTGAGAAAGACCTTCTCATTAAGAACCTGGTTGAAGAGCTCAAGAAGTTGACAAGTCGGGTTCAAGGCGTCGAAGGAGGAAAAGGGATAGAAGGTCTGAACTATGAAGACCTATGCATACAACCAGATGTAGAACTATCGAAGAGTTACAAACCTCCCAAGTTCAAAATGTTTGACGGAACAGGTGATCCCAGGTTTCATCTGAGGATTTATTGTGACAAGCTTGTAGGGGTCGGAAATGATGAAAGGATCCGAATGAAGCTTTTCATGAAGAGTCTTACAGGAGATGCTTTATCCTGGTACATCAGCCAGGATCATAAGAAGTGGGCCAACTGGGTGAGTATGGCGTCTGACTTCATGGACAGATTCAGGTTTAACACAGAGAATGCGTCGAATGTCTTCTACATTTAGAACTTAAAGAAGAAGCCCACTGATACCTTCCGCGAGTATGCCATTCATTGGAGGTCAGAAGCAGCCAAAGTCAGGCCGACATTGGACGAGGAATAGATGAAAAAGTTCTTCGTCAGAGCACAAGATCCGCAGTATTATGAAAGATTTATGGTTATTGAAAACCATAAGTTCTCCGATATCATCAAACTCGGAGAAAGGATTGAAGAGGGCATTAAAAGCGGTATGGTGACAAACTTTGTGGCATTGCAGGCCACAAATAAAGCATTGTAGTCAGGGGGTATATCGAAGAAGAAAGATGCGGGAACAGTAATGGTCACCCAAGGATCCAAAACTCCACTTGTATATCAAACCACCCCACTTACATACCAAGGACCTCCACCCACATATCAACCATTACCTCTCAAATATTCCCAACTAGCCACTTCTTATCACACATATAATTCCCAACCCTCTCACTTTCAGTCACCTCCAACTTGTCCAAACTACCCAATACCTCGGCCTAAATTTGACTGCAGACCACCTAAACAATACACTGCCATTGTCGAACCCATTGACCAGCTGTATGAAAGGCTGAAGGCTGCTGGTTACATCACTCCTATCCCTGCTGTGACCGTGGAGAATTCATCCCAATGGGTCAACCCAAATAAGACCTGTGCATATCATTCTGGCACGAAAGGGCACACCATTGACGAGTGTCGATTACTGAAGGATAAGATCCAGACCTTGATTGATAATAAGGTCACTCAGGCCAAAGAAGCTACACCCAACGTCCGCAACAACCCCCTCACAGATCATAGGGGTGAAGGTATCCATATGATAGAGACCGATGAGGAATGGGGTCACGCGGGATCAATTGGACTTATCAAAGAGGATGACAATCCTAAGAAACCCGAAGTCATGATCAATCCTATTATAGTACAAATACAGTCGCCAATAGAGGTTGAGGTATCTGCATCAGTTCCATTTGAAGTTGAGATAACACCCCCCGTAGATGTGCATGTTCCATTCAAAGTGGAAGTAGCCACACTTTTCATAGTGACGATGTCAACCACACCGCCTTTCGACACCAAGGCTATACCCTGGTATTATGTGGCCGGAGCTAGAAGAAAAGGAAAGACCAAAATAGAAGAATCCGGCGTTGCGCAAGGAATGACCAGAACAGGAAGAGTCTATACACCAGAGCATTTGGGAGAATCATGTAAGCAGGACTCTAACAGACCGCCCATTATTGAAACAGGCCTGGATGACCTTTGGAGGAAAGTGCAAGCAAGAGAGTATTCAGTCACCAATCATTTGAACAAGACTCCTGCTCAGATATCTATCCTGTCACTGCTACAGAATTCAGAAGCGCACATGAATTCTCTCTTAAAGGTGTTAAGTGAGGCATATGTACCTAACAACATCATTAGCGTAGAAATGACCAATATGGTGGGACAGGTGCTGGAACGTCACAAAATCACCTTCCACGAGGACGAGTTGCCACCCGAGAGTTTGAATCATAACAGGGCACTGCACATTACCGTGCAATATGAGGACAATTTCATTGCCAGAGTTCTGATAGATGGGGGATCCGGTCTCAATATTTTCCCATTGACAACACTGAAGAGGTTGGGCAAAGGCATGTATGAAATACAAGAAGGGACTATGAATGTGAAGGCATTTGACGGGTCTCAGAGAGCTACCATCGTGGAAATTAATCTATGTCTGCAGATAGGGCCTATGTGGTTTGATGTCGAGTTTCATGCTGGACATATCTTCATCATACAATCTATTGTTGGGACGACCATGGATACATGCTGCTGGGGCTGTAGCGTCAACCTTGCACCAGGCAGTGAAGTTCGAGCAGAACCACCAAGAAGTGATTATCCATGGAGACGGGAGCAACCCTATTTACACCCGTCAGACTATCTCTGTGGTCAAAAATAGAAGAAAGATAGGTGGAGAGACTTATCATCATATCGAGAGGGTCAACGCGATCGAGAAAGATAAGTGGTGGAGCAGCAAGATAGAAAGTATACTAGCATGGAGAGGATATGAACCCGACAAGGGTCTTGGCAAAACTCTTAAGGGTATCTCAAAGCCAATACAGCTAAAGCGCCATGGTACCACTTTTGGACTGGGATATTAATACACCTGGCAAGAGTATCAAGACTGGTCACCACCATGGTGTGGCCCGTACTATCCACTTGAGCAGCCTATACCGCACCTGAGTCAGACTTTCCAGCAGACCGACATCATATGGGGATCAGAGGAGGAAGAAACATTGGCCGCCTTGAGGAACCTGTTCCTGGGAGATGATGACATGGATTGCTGTGTAATTTTTGAGGAGGAGGAAGAGGAAGGCCCTACCATCCGAGCCATGGAGAGAGGATCATTTATCAAGAATTGGACTGTCAGACCATCTAGGGCCCAACAAGTCCCAGGGTAGCAAGGCTGAACAACATTATTTTATTTTTCTGAATGATGATTTTCCCTTTTGCATTTTATTTTAAATAATATTTCCAATATTCGAAAATGTTGTTTTAATTATTGAAAATTGCATTTGTTTGACAATTTCAATGAATTAATGATTACTATTACCATTTTTCTCTCATACCTTTATCTATACAATATTACTATTTCCTATCTCGATGAATCGGAAATTGTGACATGTAATGAGTCAACGCAAAAAAAGGATAGTGATTCAGAAAGAGGATGAATGCATTATGTCCCATACAACTTTATCAGAACAGAATGTCCAAAGCCTTCGATAAAAGAGTCAAGCCGAGACAGTTCATACCGGGGCAGCTGGTGTTGAAAAAGATCTTTCCGCATCAGGATGAAGCCAAAGGGAAGTTCTCTCCCAACTGGCAAGGTCCTTACATGGTTCACATATTATTGACGGGAGGAGCCCTCATACTTGCAAAAATGGACAAAGAAGTATGGCCAAAACCAATCAATTCAGACGCAGTCAAGCGATATTATGTGTAACTATTTATGTTTTCCACATATGACGTAATTGAACTATGCTCGACCTGATTCCCATTTAAGAGGGGATACGTAGGCAGCCCTATGGGTTCGGTCATAATTCAATAAAAATTTTATTTTCCCCACCATTAGAAATTGGGGCAGAATTTTGAGGAGGGCCCTCAAAATTTCCGAAGCAAGTTCAGCTGATCACAGTAGTCAGAAATGTTTGTCCGTCTAACTGGGGAAGAATTTTGAGGATCCTCAAAATTCTATGGCAGGAGAAGTCGCAATGTCTCGGATCGTGTCACAGTCACTGGTTCATCTAACCAATTTCTAAAAAACTTATTTTTACTATGACTTTGAAAACTATGCATGCTTGATTGTGAAATAACTCTGTTTAGAAAACGCTGCCCCCAATGATTTGAACAAGATCTTCAGACTGAGCAAAGCAAGTCAAGCAAGTCGACTGAGTCACGAACCGACCTCCCCCTTACAGAACTCACGATTTTTCTTTGAATGCAGGAACAAGGAATATGCACACCTCAGAATCACAACCTTCATAACAACAATGATACTGAATCTACCACCAGCTAAGAATACTCTACTATCATCTGTTATTTGCTTTATCTGCATGGGACTAAGTCCTGTCCCGAATCTTGCATGAGACTAAGCTCTATCTCCATATCTGCATGAGGCTAAGCACTGCCTTTCCATCTGCATAAGGCTAAGATCTGCCTTCACTTGCATGGGACTAAGACCTGTCCCGAATCATGCATGAGGCTAAGCCCTGCCTCCGTATTTGCATGAGGCTAATCCATGTCTCCATATTTGCATAAGGCTAAGCACTGCCTTCCATCTGTATGTGATTAAGCCCTGTCCCGAACCTTGCATGAGACTAAGCTCTGTCTCCATATTTGCATGAGGCTAAGACATGCCTCCATATCTACATAAGGCTAAGCTCTTCCTTCCACTTGCATGGGACTAAGCCCTGTCCCGAAATCTTGCATGAGACTAAGTTCTGTCTCCATATCTGCATGAGGCTAAGCCCTGCCTCTACATTTGTATAAGGCTAAGAACTACCTTTCATCTGCATGGGACTAAGCCCTGTCCCGAATCTTGCATGAGGCTAAGCCCTGCCTCCTATTTTCATAAGGCCAATCATTGCCTTTTTATTTTCCGAGACTAAGCACTGTCTCTCCGGCATTATCTATTTTCTCTTCTTTCGGGCTAAGATCTGCCCTCAAATTCGCAACACTAAGCCCTGTCTTGTTGCTCTTGACATCATATATTTACATCTCATGGGCTGAAATATCGCCAACTTGTCCAAAGGCTTCATCGTCTAAAGGCATCATCCTCATATCCAGAAGACACCATGTCATGACCTGAGGATATCTCATATTTGCATATTATTATTCAAAGGCGTCATGGTTCGGAGATCATTTTCATGACCCGATAACACCATTTCATGGCCTGCGAATCCCTCACTGAACAATTCATGGCCCAGGACATCATGGTCTAAGGACGTCATCCTCAACCATCCAAAGACAATTCTCATGGTCTGAAGGGAATCTGCATCATGTTTAAATTTCCGCACAAACATATGCTCGTAGTATCTCTTTACTTGCAGGTGACCCGATAAGCAACCGCTACCCCAACAGGAGCAATCACGCTCTAGTTCTTTCAAATTATCTCAAACCTGACCACTCACCATAACCATTTTTTCACTATTCCAAAACCTCGTGTCCGTTCTTGTGATGACTTCATCGGTATATTCCGCCGATGAATCAAGAACTACACACATTCTGATCCCTGTAAAATTAGGGCTATGTAGTTAGCTCAAGAACCAGAGTGAGGCCTAAATATCTCAAACCATCTCGCTCGATCAAAATTGGCCATCATATCCTTACCCGACAACTCTTTCATCCTTCCCGGGTAAAGAGGGGCAGCTGTTGATACCCAATTTTTCCCTATAATATTTTTCAAATGCATATATACCTTCAAAACTATGCATTAGCATCAATTGATATTTTTCCATAATTTCTACATTTTTTAAAAAATTAATTTATCCCAGTATTTTATTTATATAAATAATTACTAACTGCATTAGAAAGGAATTTATAACAATTTCATGGTTTAATTTTTCTATTTATATTCATATTAAGCTCAAATTATTTCATAAGTAGCCATATTTACATTTTATGGTTACAATTGCAATAACTTTGCGATTATAGCCCATGCATGCATTATTGCATTATTTTACCAGAAAATAGCTTGTTGCATTTTAAAAACATTGAGTAATTATTTTAAAGCGTTCCTATGCATGAAAATTATTGTTTTTATCGGTTAATTATTTTTATAAAATATTTTTTTATCAATTATTTGGGTATTTAACAAATAGCCCTTTTTATTTCAGACTTAACCCTTTTAATACCAGCCCCAAACCCCTTAACATTAACCCAAAAAACCCAGCCCAAAACCCCTTAGGCCTAATCTGCATACATCCGACCTAATAACCCTGTTTAATCGTGGTCGTTGATCCTTTTAATCAACGGTCCACGATTAAACTTACCTTAATTAATCTATAACTAACCCTAACCCCTCCAATTTCTCTCAATCCTCCGTCATTCATTTCTCTCACCCCTCCAACTCTCTCTTAACTCACTCTAACCCTAATCGCCATCACCGGCGAGAACCTCCCTTCTATGGTGTTTTCGTGCCTTCACCGACCACCACTAGTCTCCTATACTCCATGGCTCTTCGATTTCATGGGTCCTTGAGAAGATCTCAAGGAAAGAGAACCTGTTCTAATTTGAAACCTTTTTACAGGCCTGTCTCAGGCCATTTTCATTTGTAAGTAAGGATTTCCTATTGTTTTTTATTACGAATCCATGGGTTTTTGACCGATTCTGTTCATCTCTACTATTTTCTGAAAACTCTAGTTCGATACTGTTGATTCTTCTCAAATCTTATAGATCTGAGGTGATTCCAATGTTATTAGGTGTTTTTCCTTTAAGATCTCTTGTTATAATTAACTATTTCTATTTTCAATCACTCTTTCTAAAACTAGGGTTCATCCCAGACTTTGCTTCAAAGATGTTTTTAACTTCTCGGTGTTTAATTAATTGTTTCTTCATCATCTTGACTAATTTTCGCATGAATGTTCGAACCCTAGACGATTCTGTGTGACATGCTGATTTCTTCTCGATATTTTTGGTTATTTCTGCGATGCCAGTCATATTCATTTATTTCATCTCTTGGATTCAAATGTTTTCCCTGTTAAAACCAGTATTCTTTGGGATTTTTGCCCTAATTAATCTCTATTACTGGTGCGAACCTGATTTTCTTGTTAATCCTGTATTTCTGTGAGGTTTTACTTAGTCGATTTCTATTTAGAGAATCTGAGTAATTCTTGCCCATAAAATCAGTATTTTTTGAAGATTTGTTTTACTGATTATTTCCTATTAATTACCCTGTTATAATTAGTGTGCTAAAACTTCTCCTTATTTGTGACTTGTTTTTCTATTTTACTTGCCTTAATTAACGAACAGAAGTTTGGGGATTTTTACTGACTCTTTATATGGCATGCATTTGGATTCTTTACCTTAATTAAACCTCATGTTGTGACCATTAATTGATTACCCTCAAATCAAGGGGTCTATTCCGGACTCCCTTATGGGAATTGATTCTTTGATTATCCTTAATTGATTGAATTCTGATTTTCTTTACCTTATTTGTTATACTCCCTAAGTGTTATATATACACTCTCATTCTGATTCTTCAGACACGAACGGCAGTTCAAAAGGCACACACACACATAAACTTTCTCTCATCTCTCTCTGCTACTTGTGTTCATTGCTTGTCTAGCCGGCTGAAAGCCAAGGCTATACTTTTGAATCCTGCCTAATTTACCTTATGTTTATGCTTCCTTAAATGGTATGTTCCTATCTCAATGTCATTATGAAATTCAAATCTATGTGCTCCTTGTTGCTTTGTTTCTGCTTAGGCTATGTCTCTTATGCACTAGTGTGACTATTGCATAGTTAACTCTGTTTATTGCCTAATCCGCATGTTTAAAATTCACTCTTCTTGTTTATTACTTTAACCAGCATGTTTACTTTAGTTTAAGTACTTCCATATTTCCTATTTACTTCCTTCAACCAACATGCTTATTTTGTGTCTCAGACTCCTATTTTATCTAAGTAACTTCAATTGGCATGACTAATTATGTGTAGTTAGACCTCTGTCCTTAGCATGACCATTCCTACACTTAGTCTCTTTGTTTTACTCTCTATTGCTGCTAGCATCGAGTATGACTTTCCTGTTGAGACTCTAAATCAGTAGTCCACGTTCTAATGGATGCTATGAATTTGTTTGTCAATCAACCCCTGCTTGTTCTATGTACTTGTTGTTCAATATGATCTCATTCTCATCATGTTTATGTGTTTCTAATTTAAGCTTCCTGTGTTCCCAACCCTTGATCCCCTCTTTGTAAAATTGTTTGTCCTCACCTAGATTTAATTAACAAATTGAGTTGAATCTGGGCACTTTTAGGCTTTGTGACTATGTTGTTGGTTATTGAACCTTCTTTTCTCAGAATGTTTTCACTCCTAATATGTTTTCCCAAACTATTTCCACTCCTGAAGTATTCTTCACTTCTAAATTTTTTACTTCTATACTGTTTTCCTAAAGTTATTCCAACTATGTCAAGCAATCTCACTCCTACTCTTAGAATACTTAGGATTCTGCTCCTCCTGTGTGTGTACTGCCTAGGAGTCCATGAAACTCCTTCGAACTCTGACACACTGGGGCTGGCCCTTCCACACTGCACAAAAACTATTTCTCTTTAAAAGGAATCTTGGTGTGAGCATTGCCCGGGGTCCCTGAGGCCCTTGGGAACTTTGACGCACCAGGACACTCTCTTGGACACTATGAGATTATGGTACTTAGATTTGGTTGAAGGCCTGGTCCTCCAAGTTTATTTTGGGCCTATCCAGGCTCCCTATAGTATAACATTACTTATTTCTGTAATTCACTAATGGTCTGTAATAATAATTCTTGTAAAACAGATATTGGGGATATTAGTAAACGGAGAGGGTTTTTCATATAAACTTTGTGGGGGCAATTGGGTAGAAATCATGCTCTTAGGATTACTATGACTATTTTCTTGCATTAGGAATCATGCTCTTAGGATCATTTGTGCATTAGAAAACATGTTCATACGCATCATGTCGTTTGTTCTAAAACTTCTGCTTTTCTAAAAAAATTTGCATACATCATACCTGCTTAGAAATCCTGTCACTAGGTTGTTATTAATTCTGCCTAATAATCATGTCCATAAAGTTCTCCTATGTGCATTAGAAACCATGTTTTAGGACTTTTATTGCACTCGCTTGAATACCACGCCTATGTCTAGATAGTATAAAAAGCAGTCCCAACACCTAGATATCATGCTTATAGAGATAAATATATAAAAACCAGTTCTGCAATGTTTGTGATTATTTTTCAGCACCTAGACAGCATGTCTATAGGACATAATGAACCAAACTGCCTGTTTAAAATCGCTTGTTAGTATCAAGACTTTGATTGACAATTAGATATCATGTTTATAGGACATCTCGGATCCATGCCTAGGCAAGCCTGTAAGATAATTGAAATCTTGCAAATTGTAAAATTATGCTTTGCTTATTTGTGAACTGCCCAGTTTCAACAGATTCTAAAATCAGTAGGAAAACTGATTAGGTTTCTATCACTTCGCCTTAACACAATGCTGCACATTCTCTGCTTGTCATTCTCACCTAGATATCCTGTTCTAGGACCTTGCTGAAACATCTGAAATCTTGTTGTTTGAGACGTGCTAATTATGTGTTTATTTGTGGAGGTAAACATGAGCCCCTTAATTGTTCTTTTACTTGACAGTCCTATATGTTTCTTTGTTGTCGCTTAGATTTTCTCATTTAACACCTTAAGAGAGTCTCAAACTGCCTAAATTAGAGGTCCTAAACACCTCCAGGACCATAAGGAAAGGACGGGTAATGCACGCATAGAGTACGTTTAATTAGAATCGCTTATATAACCACCAAGGGGAGGGTAATTTGGTAGTAAAGGATATGATGAACTCTGCGCTAATGGCACGTGTAACCTCTCTAATTGAGGAACGTTTACAGGGTATTGTACATAAGTGATCCTATAGGCTAATAAACCTAGGACCCATTTATTCCCATTATTTTTGCAATCCATGTGTGCTTAAACTGCTTTACTTGCTTAATGACTAATTCACCAAAATGAGTTTGGCCGAGACCCACCGTTGTGGACCTCGAGGGGTGCCTAACACCTTCCCCTCAAGGTAATTTTAAGCCCTTACCCAATCTCTAGTAATGTAAACCGGTATCATGAGTTACTTGCATTAGGTGCCCTAACACACCTTAAATCCGTTAGGTGGCGACTCCTCAATTTCCATACCCCTTTCCCAAAAGGAAATGAGTAGTCCCAAAGCATGTTGAAACCCGGACCCCGAAAGAGGAAAAAGGGGGCGCGACATTCAGCACGGTGTATTCTTGGCTGAGAGCATCCCTTTCTTTAACGGCAGAGTCGAGTTGTACCCAGAGCTCCTCATTTAGCCAAGACCATTTTTCGGTTATTTCTCTCATCACCCGGAGTTGTACTTTGGTCGATGCCAAATACTATTTGGTGGAATCCCGCTTCGAGACCAAGAGATCCATTTTTCCTCTCAACTCCTCACCTGATGCTTTGACCATGTCCATTTTGGACCCCAACTGGTAGATCATGGTTATCTTTTCTTGAACCTGCGAGGTTGCGGTGTTAGCATATGTGTTTAACTTCTCGTTATTAATATCAAACACTCTTACCTTTTTGACCAGAAGGGTGTGTTCCAATTTCGTCTTCTAGGCCTCCTTTTGAGGTTTTTTCAACTCTGCTTGGAGGGTAGAGTGGTCCCTGAGGACTTCATCATTTTCTCACTAAGAGCTTTGTACATGTCCTTTTGCCGAACCTGATCCTTGAGCTAGAACCCAAGGTGAATCACCTCCATTCGGGACCAGTGGAAGCTCTCATGATGAAGCACTGATGCATGAGGCATAAAAGAAGAAAAATCGTTAAAATCCGCTTAGGCAAAATAAACTCTTTAAAGATATGAGGGGAAGAAAGTATACCCTATTTAGCACATGCTATGCCTCGTTGCACAGGCTTGGCTCGTCTACCTCATTCATCTTCACTTGCTCCTCTTCTGTAAGGAATGGAGGTAACTGGCCATACCGACCGGTTCAGATAGCATCCTAGTATCCGCCAGTACTGTGAACATGATCATCTTCTTCCGGTCAGGGTCCACACTCGGGATAGGGAACTGCCTCTCGATCTTTGGGCTTAAACTCTGCCAACCTGACCCCAGCAGTGCATCCCTTCTCGGGATTTCCATATGGCCAAAACTAGAATAGTCGTCTATCACGCCAACATCTACGCCTTCGAAAAATAAATTAAGGGCCTCGTCTGTGGTCCCCCACATCTCGGTCAGTTTTATGTAACGGCCTGAGCCTCGTCTAAAAAGGGATCCATGTTAGAAGGTGACTCCGGGACGTCAATGACGTCGGCGGCCTCTTTCGAAACCGGAGTAGCTTCTTTAGAAGTAGTGGCCACATGTTCCTTTTCGGGATCCCGAGTTGAGGAGGATTCAGTTGTACGATCACCCCTTCCAGGGCTTCCAAATCTTGTGCAGTGTCGATCGGCTCGTGGACGACTAACTCCATGTCATCATCGTTAGGGAAGCCCTGATCTGATAGAAATATTCAGGGTCCAAGACGCTGGTACGAGTACTTTTTATGGTACTCTTTCTGGACCTAACTATGATCCTCTTCTTCTTGGCCTCGGTAGGAGCGTCCGAGGAGTCAGGGTCTCTTTTCGTATTTCTTGTTTTCTCCTCCTCGTTTGCAGCAGCATCGGCAGTAGGTTGCACCAAAGCAGAGAGTTTTTCATATGGGGATGAGGCCACGACCTCGATAATTGCCCGAAGTCTTGCGATCTTGGGCAAACCTGTGAAAAGAAAGGACTTAGTCAGAATGATGATGAAATGAAAATGACTTAGAGGGAAATTCAACCAGGAGAAGAGGGACACTCACCATAGGAACGAGACTCCCATTTGCCTTTGGAAAGCTTACACCACTCACGCTCTAAATAGGTGAGTTTTTTGTAGATGCCCTCGACCCACTCCCTAAAACGAGAGACCACATTGGGGACTCAGGCAACAACTGCATATCAGAAAAAATTAGTATTGAGAAAAGAGGGATAAATTAAAAGAAGTAAATTAAAAGGAAACAAACTTACGTTTTGAGTTCCACTTCTCGGGGGAACGGTAAGAACTCGGAGGGGATGAGGTCTTCCGTCTTTATTCAAACAAACCTCCCCTGCCAACCTTAGTCCCTGTACCCGTCGATGCAAGAGAAGGGATCTTTCTTTGCCCGACGGGAAATCTTGATTAACCCCCCTCGGAAGATTCGGGGTCTGTATACGCGGAGTAAATAGTCGATCATGAACCAAGGCTCCTCCATGTTGTTGGAAAAATGGAGGAGAAGGGTCATGAAAGGATGGGTGGATCTGCCCAAGGTAGATCTCGTACCTCTTATAGAAATCAAGGACCACCGTGTCCATCGGGCCGAGCGTGAAGGTATACATATAAACGCTTAAGTATCCTTCCACGTGCATCGTAATTTCCTCATCAGGACTAAAAAACAACCACGTTTTGCCTTCCCATTTACAGTCCTCTCAGACTGTTTGGAACATGTCCTCATTGATGGAGCATCATCCGGAGATAAATTCTGAAAGAGGAGCTTTCGAGGCTACTACCGAAAGGGTTGCCTCGGTGTCTCCGGCCAGGGTAGATGTTGAAGGAGGAATATTTTGAGGCACCGATTTTGAGGTTTTCGCCATCTTGATATGGGAATATGAAGGTTTGAAGATTGATATGAAGATTCGAAGATCTAGTTTGAAGATTTAAAGGCAAAGTATGAAGGTTTGAAGACGAGAGATGAAGATATGAAGATATGGTGAGAAATTTATGAAGATTTCTAAGATTGATGAACAAATAGAAAATCTGAGGGTAACTTAAGAAGATTCGAAATTGGAAAGTACAAAGTGAAAAAATGAAACCGGAGCTTTTATAGGGAAGAAATAATTAATGCATGATGTTTCCCGTTCGGTGCCTACTGAGGATGGTCAACTGGAGTTTGACAGTAGTCACGTGTACGAAGTCAGAACGACGTGATTGATGGAAGTTTTCAGTGACTTGTCAACTCGCTTGTGGTGTACGGAGGAAGGAAACTGGGTCAATTAATCACTTCTCGTCGTTTATATAAATCTACTCTCCGAAAAGTGAGGGGACTAGTTGTATACGGGTAATATCGGAGATAGAGTTACCCCCGATTTTCGGGTGAAGAAAGGAGAAGATGACACGGTTTGGCGCAGTCTCGGTAAAGCCAAGGGCTCCCCAGATCAGAGACCGGGGGACAAATGACGCACCAAGATTCAGATATGGCCAAACATGAGAGGAATCGAGCTCGAGCAAAACAAAGAATTGAGGCCAAATGGAAAATAGTTAAAGAGAACGAATGATGGGCCGAAATATCTGCCATCAACTGGATATTACGGCACGAATCTTGCCCGATATCAGCTGCGGATCATAATTTTCTAGAAGAGAAGGACTTTTACTTTATTTAAATTTGTACTAGTATTGAAACTCCCCTACTATATAAAGGGGAGAACCTTTTCATTTTCCAACCATTGTTAGCACGCATATCAAAGCAATAAAATTTATTTTTGTCTTCAAAGTGTTCTTCAGTTACTCTTTTCTTCAAGTTGCAACCGAGCCAGTCTCGAGGGCTCGATCAGAATTAGTTTCAAATTCATCTTAAAGCCAGGCGTAACTGTTCTATCACGTTTCGTTTGATCATTTTGTTTCTCTTCAATTCAATTATTTATTGTTATTAGATCATACGTGTTAAATTAAATCATGTATCTTTTAAACCCCGTATAAATTTAATTGTTACTCATTTTAAGAGTAAACAGAACTAATGGAGGTTGAACTTAGAATCAATTAAAAACAAAATGAAAACCCAGTCAGAATGAACATATGGTTATTTTAGATAGAATTAATCGGGATGCTCCTAAATTTGATGATGCTTATTCAACGTATATCTGAATTTTACGTTAACATAATTGTCCTCTTGAATAATACATTTCAATGTCCTCGACCCCCTAGACAATCTCAACCCATGGAAGTATGATATACGCACTACCACGTGAATTTTTCAATCTACTTGATATTTTTCAAAATAAATTGTACATTTTTAAGTCCACTAATTATTTGGATCATCTTTTTCCGATTAAATTTGTAAAAAACTTGGAATACAACTATTCTGGGTATAATTTTTACTTGGCTAAAGATAATAATATTTAATCAAATTAATGCCAAAAAAAAATACACATCAGATAAATAAATTAATATTACATCTAAGAAGATCAAAATAATATGCAGTTGGAACATTAATATTTTGCTAAAGCTGATAAGTTACAACTAAATTAATTTGCAAATTTGACCCAAAAATAAAGACACCTTAAAAATAAATAATTAATGCGTGAAAAGAAGAAATACACATATTTTTGTAGAAAATAAACTATTTGAATTATGTTACTGTTTACCCTAAAATTTGGATAACAATTAAACTTATATTATGATTTTAAGGCTATGTGATTTCACGCAACACCGATTGATAAATATGAAGATAAATGACATACATTGAATTGTAAGTAAAGCAAACCAGTGTTCTGACAGAGCTTTGGCCCTCGAAGTACTCTCGAGCTGATAAGTGTAAGAACAGTGAAAAAATAGAGTGAACTGATGAATAATAATGTAAGCCAGAAAGAAAGAATTGTATTGCTTTTTTCTGTGAATAATGAATCCTTTCTAGATGATTAGAATCCCCCCTTTATATAGTAGAGGAATTCTACTTATAGTATAATTTTAATTACAGAAGGAAATCACTTAATTAGCTAATTAACCGCTTCTGATTTGATCTGTTCTGAGATTTACACTGTGATCCTCGACTATTCAGGGATATCTCGCTCTTCTGTTATTATGCCATCTCTGATATCACTCGGTGTCTGTCTCTCTCGACTTCAATTGTTACTAACCTCGACCTCGAAAGATACTTCGATCTCGATGCCTCAACTTCGTGATATAGTCGAAGTCAACCTTCGATGCAACATTCCGATCTCGATCAAATAGTAAAATCGGGTGGACCCGATTTCAACCGTATACAGATAGACCCCTCATTTTTTGGAGTGTAATGACAAGAAACGAGTTAAGCCTTCTATTTTTTGGATCGCGACAAATTATGAAATCATCTTCGTGACATAAGCATTGGAAGTTACCGAAATGTCCCGTCTGTACAGTTCCCAAAATCATTAATGAGCGTCAGTTGGCGATTGACCACTAGTGTTGTTGAACCGTCGCTGTAAATCCATAAATAGGCCTTCTCCTCTTTGAATCAAACTTTACTTTCACTTTCTTCTAATCTTCTATGTTTTTAACTCTCCCAAGTTCTTCCCTTCTACTAATCTTCAGGATCCACCGTCAACCTTCAAACACCAAGTCTTACCACCTTCTTCCTTCTTTAAACTCACAAAAATGGCGAAAATATCTAAAATATTTCCCCAAAAGGAGAAAGCTTCTTCTTCTTCTTCACAGCCGGCCGGCGATAAAATGCCAGTGGATCCGCTCCCTGAGGAGTGTGTTCCTGGCCCATGTATCCTTAAATCCGATTTTAAGACCAAGAAACCTCCCTCGGTCCCTGGTTAGTCTGAGCATGTGTCGAGGTACATTTTCTCGGTAACTGTGGGGTATCTCGAGAAGATTAAGATAGATTGCAACTGGGAGAACAAAGTGGTAGTGATTTCATCCCCTGAAGAAAGCATTACTACCCACGTGGAAGGGTATCTGAGTGTTTACACTTACCCTTTCACGTTGGGCCTCTTGACCCTATCATCATTGACTTCGATCATCAATACCAGGTGACCTTAGGCCAAATCCATCCTTCCTTTTTGCGAATAGTCATCATGCTCTGATTCTTTATGAGCAAAGCTGAGGGGATGCCATTCAACCTCGACCACCTAATCAGGTTGTACAGCCCCCGCATCTTTCGAGGGTTGATCAAACTGCAACATCGGGCAACCAAGGTATTGTTCTCGAGCATCGATGAGGAAAAAGATCGGGGATGGGTGGGTAGATTTGTTCGATGAGGACCTCCGATATCATCCTGACAGAGAAGATGCAATTTCCTGAGAAATGGAACACGAAGCGTAAATTGCTTCACTGTTAATTTCCATCTTTATTTCGTCCCTCTGCTCTATTAATGCCTTCTTTCATCATGCAGCGGTTATTAGGATGCCTCGTATGATCCCCGACCTTGAGAGTTGGGTCTAAAAACTTGCCTCGACCTCCACTTACGTTGAGTGATGTTGGCGTGATTTGGCAAAAGGTCGATGGGAGGCAAAGAACCATGATAAGCTTCCTTTTTGCATATTCGATGATTTGATACTATATTTTTATACTTATTCAATTTCGTCGTAGGAAGGCCTGAGCAAGGATTCGGTCATGAGGCCTCCGTCTAGTGAGGAGGAGTCTTTGGCTCCAGTTTCAAAACCGGCAAAAGATAACAAGAGAAAAAGGGCCTCGACCTCCAAGGACCAAAGCTTAAAAGGAAGAAGAGCTCGATAAGAAAATCGATGATAGATACTGCTGCCCTCCCTCCCCGTGTAGTTCAAAATCTAAGGGAGGAAGAAGAAGAAGATGAGGATGGTCACTCGGTTCTTGTGACCCGAGAAAGAAAAACATCGAGGCCTCCAAGGCCTTTGAATCGGTGGCGGTTGGCGACGCCTCGCCTTGTGCTGAGGAGGCCTTGGATAAGGATTCAGGCAAAGTCCCGGAATCTCCTGAAGTTGAGGCTACTTCTCATCTAACGGCGAGCATGTCCGAGGGGGTCGGTCCTGAAACCCCTCGAGTCGAAAAGAACTCCCCAAGTGACTCACTTAGGGCAGTGACAGTAGGTCATTCGCCAACTCTCCTTGCCTTTTCCAAAGAGGCGATACGGGATGCCCAGGCTATGATGATCCCCGAAGTAGGCGGAGTCCCTGGTAGGGATGATCCCTTTCGAGATTGCTTCGCCGAAGTCAAGGAGGCTTCCGATCTGAATGACGCATCTAGCCTCTTGGAAGAGGACCAACGACTTCTGAACCAGGTAAGTTTTAATTCTTTTATTGATGTTGTATTCTTCTATTTTTTGTCTAACTCCCATCTTTTTCCATACAAGCATTTTCTAAGTCTCGGGCTGAACTGAGCCAGTATGAGGACGATATCCAAAGGCTTTTGAAGGAGAGGAATGCCCTCAAAGTCCACTACAGGATAAAGGATGAATAGATTAAAGACCTTCGAGCCGAACTGGCTAAGGCTCACAAGGAGCAGATCGACTTGATCGAGCAGGTAATGATACTCTTAAAAGTTCATGGGCCTGATTCGGGAACGGAGGCTAACGTTTTGATATTGCAGCTAGAGCAAAAGATCGAGAGGATCAAGAGGTTCTGAGAGGAGGTAAATCAGGTGAGCACGGAGTCATACAGGTGGAAAGAAGGCATAGACCGCCTTGCTGTAGAGAAAAAAACTGCTCTAGCCGGATTGTCATCGGCAGAAGCCCAGCTTCAAGGTATGAAGGAAAATAGCTCGGCTCATGCGAAGAAGATAGAGGATCTCAAGGCTCAGTTGGCTTCTGAACTTGCAAAGGCCCAAGCTGAGGACGAAAAAGCAAAAGCCGGGGCTGATAAGATGGTGTCCATTTATCGGGCCGACGCTGAGGACGCTCAAGTCCAAGTGAGGGAGGCTGCTGATACTGCTCAAACTCGAGCACATTAGATTGCGAACTTGATACATGCCAATCTTGAAGAGAAACCCTCAAAGGATATTCATGCTCGAGGTTTCGATCTTTTCGAGGAGATAACGAAGGCAAAAGAGCATGAAGTTGATGCTAGATTATTGGCCTCTTCTGATGACGACGATGATGATGATGATGGTAGCAAGAGTGGGTCCGAGAATGATGAGGGGCCCGAGGAAGAAGTTACCGTCGAGGGAGGAACTGGCCCCGAGAATAGCTAGGGTTTTTTTGTATTTTTTCTATCTTTTTGTGTAGGACCCTATTGGTCCTTTGTGAATACCTTCGTACATACATAAAATATTTCCTTTTTGAATTTTGTCTCAATTTTTTGACTTGTGAAAATTTTGATTCGCTTTATGCCTTGTGAAACTTAAGTAACTTGGCCGAAGTAAGACTAATATGGTCTTTGTAGTCGAGTAAGCACTTGCTCGAACTCGAAGTAGTAAAACCTTTAGGTTTTAGTTGAGTGAGGATGAACTCTTAAACTCAAAAATACAATGGCCCTTAGGCTCTTGAATCGGGCCAATATGACCTTAGAAGAGTGGCTTTTCCCTTTTCGGCATAAAAAGTTTAATCATAAAAGAATTTGTTATGCCTTAGCACGAAGTAAGTCTGTACCCGTGGGGTTTTTTCGGGGTTTAATGTTATTGAAACCCTTTTATTTTTTGTGCCTTAGCATGAGTTTGTTTAGTACTAAATTGTTCGAAGGTTCGATCAGTTCGATACCCGTTAAGGTTTTTCGAGGGCTGACGTTATCGAAGCCCTTTGGTTGTCGAGGGTAGACTTTTTAACCGGTTTATAAAAGAATTCGAAGGCCTATTTTTATTGCAGAAGTCAGACGTCTCCGAACCGCGCTAGTTTGGACGTAGACTTGGGATCTGCCTCTTGGGCTTATTTTCCCAATTATACTTCGAGCTTGTTCGAAGCGTCAGTCCCCGAGTGGGGTGGCCTTTGCCTACAAAATTGAGGATTGCCTTTTTTAAGGTCTTACGGTCTCAAATTTAAGTAATTCGAACATATCAATTTTGGGACGGCAGTCCCCAAATACGGGTTTAATTATTCGAGCTTTAGTTGCGATCGGCCCTTGAACCAGTTTCCGCAATAGATCACAAGTATGAAATTGTAAGGCAGAAATTTCACTAGGGCATGGAACATCAGGTAATAAAGAAAAAATATTTCTTTCGATATATCATACATGCGTACATATTTTGCCACTAGGGCTCGAGTAATCTACATGGACACGGTTCATTCGACCATTTGGGCCTTTACAAAATTTACCTATCGATACCCTGTTGACACAAAGTATTTTCCTTGAAAATATAATATCCGAGGGTGATGCCCCCCAGTATTCGAGGTTAATTGTAAAGAATCCCCGTATACTCTAAGTTAGCATGAACAATGGTTTCCTTGTTAAAAACCTTGCGGGAAAAACCCATTTGGGACAAAAACCGGTCAAAGCGAAAAAGCGTACAACACGTGCTTTCAGACCTAAGGACTTTTTTCTTGGAGAAAACTTCGATGCCTTCGATATAACACCTACAACAAGTTAGTATAAAACATAAATGAAAAAGGATAAAGTCATACCTTAACGATAATATCGTTTGAGTAGTGATATGTTCCAATTATTTGGAAGTTGTTCGCCGTTCATCGTGCCGAGCTTGTAGGATCCCTTTCCGATTATGTCGAGGACCTGATAAAGTCCTTCCCAATTTGGGCCTATTTTTCCTTCATTTGGGTCTCGAGTATTGAGGGTGACTTTTCTCAGAACTAATTCCTCGATTCTAAAGTGGCGAAGATTGGCCCTTCGATTGTAGTACCTTTTGATCCGCTGCTTTTGTGCGGCCATTCAGACGAGGGTAGCTTCCCGTTTTTAATCTAGTAATTCGAGGCTTGTATTCATAGCCTCACGATTTGATGCTTTCGTTGAGTATCGTAACCTGGCACTATGATCCCCGACCTCAATCGGGATCAGAGCTTCGGTGCCATATAATAAGGAGAACGATGTTGGCCCCGTACTAGATTTCGATGTTGTTAGATACGCCCAAAGGACTTCGAGAAAAATTTCCCTCCATTTTCCCTTAGCATAGTTCAATCTTTTATTTAGATTCTGAATGATGGTCTTGTTTGTTGATACAGCTTGTCCATTTCCACTAGGATGATACAGTGTCAATAAGATCCCTTTTATTTTGTGATGTTAGAGAAACTTTGTTATCATGCTAACGATGAATTGTTTTCCATTGTCGCATACGATTTCGGCATGTATCCCGAATCGGCATATGATATGATCTTAGATGAAGTCTATAACTTCCTTTTCTATGAATTTCTCGAAGGCCTGTGCTTCAACCCATTTAGAGAAATAGTCAGTCATAAATAAAATGAATTTATCTTTACCTGGGGCCAATGGCAGAGGGCCGACGATGTCCATTACCCATTTCATGAACGGACATGGGGATAAGACTGAATGAAGTTTCCCTCCGGGTTGGTGGATCATCGGCACATGCCTTTTGCACTTGTCGCATTTTCAAATGAATTCCTTAGTATCTTTTTCCAAATTGGCCCAATAACATCCCGCTCTGATGACTTTATGAACAAGTGATTCAGCACCATAATGGTTTCTACAAGTACCCTCGTGAATTTCTCGTAGGACGTAGTCGGTGTCTGCTGGTCCCAAACATACTGCCAACAGTCCTTCGAACAACCTTCTGTATAAATTCCATCTTCGGCCAGAGTGAATCGTGCAGCCTTCGGTCGTAGATTCCTCGATTCCTTAGGGTCCGATGGGAGTTTCTCGCTTTTCAAATACTCGATGTATTTATTCCTCCAATCCCAGGTTAGGCTTGTGGAGTTTATTTCGGAATGGCCTTCTTCGATCACTGACTTCGAAAGTTGTACGACAGTCCCCGAGCTAATTTCGTCATCTTCGACCGATGACCCCAAATCTGCAAAGGCATCAGCCTCATTGTTTTGTTCTCGAGGTACATGTTGTAGGGTCCATTATTTAAATTGATATAATGTTACATGTAATTTATCCAAGTACCTCTGCATTCGATCCTCTCGAACCTCGAAGGTTCTGTTGACTTGGTTTACCACCAGTATGGAGTCACATTTGGCCTCGAAGACCTCTGCTCCCAAGCTTTTAGCCAGTTCGAGACCTGCAATCATGGCCTCATACTCGGCTTCATTGTTAGTCAAATTAGAAGTATTGATGGATTGTCTAATTGTATTGCCTGTGGGCGACTTCAAAATGATGCCTAGCCCGACCCCTTCACATTTGAAGCGCCTTCTGTGAAAAGGATCTATACCTCCGAAGATGTACCTGATTTTAACAAAAGTTCCTCTTCGACCTCGGGTACGAGGGCTAGTGTGAAATGGGCCACGAAGTCTGCTAAGATTTGAGACTTGATGGTCGTTCGGGGTTGATACTCGATATCATACCCACTGATTTCGAAGGCCCACTTGGAAATCGGCCCGAGAGTTCGGGTTTGTGTAAAACATTACGAAGAGGATAAGTGGTCATCACACAAATTGGATGACACTGGAAATATGGTTTTAATTTTCTAGAGGCGCTTATTAAAGAAAGCGCTATTTTTTCTAAGTATGGGTACCGGGTCTCGGCCTCACCTAAAGTTCGACTAACATAGTAAACTGGAAATTGCGTACCTTGCTCTTCTCGAACTAAGACCCAACTTACCGCTGTTCTACCCCATTTTAACACGGGTTAAACTAGAGTATAACATATTGGTAATTCTGAAGGTTTAATTAATTAAGAGAGTCGCCACCTAATCATTTTAACGGCGAATTAGGACACCAATTTTAACTAAGTAGTGCTTAAAGTTAACTCTATTTTATATGGCCTTCTTAACCTTTAAGACTATGGGTAAGGGTTCTAATTAATCTTATAGGAAAGGTTATTAAGGCACCCTATATAATCCGTTAATAACAGTTAACCGGCCAAACTTAGGTTAAATAATACTATGCTAAAGTATTAATGTACATCGCTAACTATTTGTGGGACTTAGCTACTTACACCTTAGGGAAGATGTTTAAACTCATTAAGAAATGTGATGATTTTTGAAGAAAAATATTTAATAGATTAGTTTTAACATAATGAAACCAATAACTAACAACACTCCCAACGAACGCATGGAGACAAGTCTTCCTACTTGTTAAAAGAAAAGCAATTTTCATTTGGACTTATAAGAAAACACTCGACTGAATCTAAGCATATGAATTATATAAAATCTCAACTTGATGATGTTAGAAAGGATGTTAACGGGACCTTTAAAAAAAAAATTCATTTCAACGATTTGTGAAATTGCTAACTTACTGTTTTTGAAATGTTAAATGTAGAGAAAAATACTATGTGATAAATAGGTACTATGTTTTCTAGCCAAAACAAGAGATCTTAAATAATTAAATAGACTCAACCTTCAAGCCCATGTTAAGAGTGAGATGAACACAAATACAAATAAATCAAGAGACCTCAAGAAATTAAATAAAAACAATCGTAAAGAAAGAGAAGATAAGAAAGACGTCATGGGTGCCCCCAAGCATTTCGCTTGTTTTCTTGTTGTCGGGTACACTCTAGAAAAATGCCATGTGATGACTCCATGCTCGGGTATGAGGGCGAGTCTTGCGTTAAGACTCCATATTTTGCTCCAAGTGCATATGCAAATAAAGTAAAGAAACAATTAGAAAAGGGCCTTACTCTCAAAAGACATAAAACTTATAAAGAGACACGAGGGCAAAAATACATTATCAAAGCTTACAACGACAAATGTTTTATAACAAGAAAATTAAACCATACTAAGATAATTAACAATCTTGGATCTACTAGCAGTGTACACAACTTTTAGAATCTAAATTTACGCTTTTACATTTTTGAAAGCTAAAGATTAAAATACCTAAACGACATCCCTTTTTGAATAGGAACAAATTGAATAATGAACATGGATCAATATTTTCCTAATTACTACATGAAAGCATGTGTTTGACTCTTTAAATCTACCATACACTCATAAGACCAGTTACTCAAAACTCATGTAGGCTCATAAGAAAATGATACAAATAATATGATCCTAACATAAGTTGTTGCTTCGTAAAGTGGCTTAGATAAATTATTTTTAGAGTTTAACAGAGGTTCAAACATTTTTTCTCTTTAAAAAAAATCCGCAATAAGTATATTCTGCCGAATAAAGAGTGAGGAACTAACACCAAGTTGACAAATCAAATATTCATAGAATCTACAACCACATCAACTAAAATCGAGTACTGATCTACCTAAGGCTTACTTTCAATACATAAAAGACAAGAGCAACTAGTTATAACAACTAATTGACAAATAATTTGCTTAATGCTTTGTGCCTCTAAGGCTTAATTACAGCACATGAACACAAAAAAAAGAAATTGAAACTTGTTCCTCAATCATGGATTTACTTCTTCAAGTCTTGCATTAACTGCCACAACCTGTGGTTTTGTTCTATTAACCGCCTCTACTCATTGTAACAGACTTATTCCTACGATAGTGTTAATATAAAAGACTTTAAAAATCTGACCTTCTTGTAATTTTCTTTCTCAAACATGAAACTTACAATGATATCCCTCCTTA